>JAJJLU010000041.1:0-28861 GCA_023807065.1 Isotricha intestinalis
CCCCAATCCCCAATCCCCAATCCCCAATCCCCAATCCCCCCCTAAGAAAAATATACTCTTATTCTTTTTTACCATTTTAAAAGAATTATAAAATATTAAATATATTTAAATATATATAAAAGATAGAGCTTATTTTTCTTACACTAAAAATAATAGAGAGAATTAATATCAGAACAAAGGTATTAATTTGAATAGATGTAAAATTAAAATAGTTAATATATTTTTCAATTGATTTTTCCAATTTTTTACTCAATTCTTGTATTCCTAGAAATTATTTGTTCTAAAGAAAGTGATTCTTTAGAATTGTACCTCTTAAGAAATAATTTTTTTAATATAATACATTTCCTTGAAAAATATTTTAAATAACAACAAAAAAAGATATTATAACATCTTAAAAATATTTAAAATATCAGAATAAATATTTGTAAGTAAATGAATACAAGTATTTTTATATTTAATTTTTATTCTTTTCTTTTAAAACTATTTATAATTATAGTTTAAATTTATAAATAATTTGAAAAGTTCATATTTTTTAAACATTTTTATTTTTATTTTAATAACTGAATAAAAATAAAATCAACAAATTTCTTAAAAAAAGTTAAAAATTCAAATGCAAAAATAAATTAGAAAAGAATATAAAATATATTTCCTTATAAAAAGCCAAACATCAAGTGAAATTAGCATTTATATAAAAGAACTCCAAAATGACCAAGATAACCATATAAACAAGCTTCTTTTTGTGATTTAACATTAAAAGAAAAATCTTGTCCAATAATACAAATCCAAGTAGGTCCATTATCTTTTTCCATATCAGATTTTAAAATTCTTGCAGCTTCTTCAAAATTTGGTTGACCTTCTACATTTAAATATTTATCATAAATATTTGATATTTTATCTTGACAATATGAAAATAAATCTGGATCCATTTCACATATTATTGGATGAATTTTTTTTATAACATTATTATATTCTTTATTATCTACTAATTCTTTTAAATTATAATCTGAATAATCTAAATCTCCTAATTTTGCAGTTAAATTAGATGACATTTTTAATTTTTATTTTTTTAATTTATTAAATTTATATTTTTAATTTCTTCCAAAAAATGAAATTTCAAAATAGTTATTTAATATGGAAAAACAAGATTTAGACAGTTCTTTTTTTTCAAATATAAAAATGAGTCAAATTCAAAAATTTAAAATTTGTTGTTTAACTTATAATATGCATGGGCAATGTCCAACAAATGAAGAGTTAAATCAATTATTAAATATTCATAAAGAAAAAAACTTTGATATATATGCAATTGGATCTCAAGAATGTTTAAGAAGTATTTTTAAAAGTTTATTTTATTCAGATAAATCAAAATGGGAAAATTTATTAAAATCATTTTTTGGAGAAAATTATGAAATGAAAGCCTCTGTAACTTTAGCTGCGATTCATATTATAATATTTGTCAAAAAATCAATTAGGAATAATATTAGAAATATTACTTTTAATTCAATTAAAACAGGAGCAAATTACAATTTAGGAAATAAAGGAGCAGTTGGGGTTTGGTTTACTTTTATTAATATAAATATTATGATAATTAATAGTCATTTAGCAGCAAGAAAAGAAAACTCTGAAATTAGAAATAATAGTTTTGAATATATAATTAAGAATATGAATCCTAATTTTAAAAAATTAGATTTTATTGTTTTTATGGGAGATTTAAATTATAGGTTAAATAATAATAAAATTGAAATAAATAAAATAAGAAATGATTATTTAGAGCTTTTAGAATTTGACCAACTATCTTTTGAGAAAAGAAGAATTAAATTAATTTCAAATTTAGGTTTTAAAGAAGGAAAAATTAATTTTTTACCTACTTTTAAATACAGAAATAACACTGATGAATTTGATGTGCGTAATATTAAAAAACAACCTGCTTGGACTGATAGAATTCTGTATACTAAAAGAGAAACTTGTTTTGGAATATTAGATGTGGAACAAATTGAATATGATAGTATGCAAAATATCCTTATGAGTGATCATAAACCAGTTTATTCTTATTTTAATCTTAGCATTAGAGTTTGAAGAAATAGTTTTTTATATATATTTTGTTGTTTAAATTATATTTAATCATTTGTGTGAATTTTATATTAAAATACTTTATAATTATTTTATAAAAAGTAGAAAAAAGAATAAAAAATATATTTTCAATTTTAAAACTAATTTTTATAATATTTTCAAATTATAATCAAATAAAGAATAATAAAAAAAACTAAGAAGAAATATGAATTTAAGATATTTTGATATTTTCATTTAAAAATTTTAGTTAAGTCTAATAGATAAATTTGAAGAAGATAATGTTCAAACTTAACATTAAAAATCAAATTATTATTGAATAAACTATTTTTTTATTAAATGAACAAAATTGACGAAGACTCTTTAGGAAGGAATATAATGATAGAGTAAAAATACTATTCACTAAGTCTTTCTCATAAAAATCAACATAAATTTTAAATTCCACATTAACTTTTTTTCTAATACTTCAAAAAGATTATTCAAAAATTATTAATTAAATGAATTAAAAAAATAGAAAGAAAATTTTTTTGAAAAAAATCAATATGAATAAGTTCAATATAAAAATAATAAAAGGATATTTGATCAAATATAAAAATATGTTTATATTTTTAATAAGTAATTATTTAGTAAAAAATTTCTTGAATCAAACAAGTATCCCAATAATAAAGATATTTTGATTAAATTTTTTCCAAATAAAAAAAATAGTATTTTTCTCAAATTAAAAAGGCTATTATATTTGGTTATTTTTTTTACAATTCTTTTAATTTAACATTTTCTTATTGGATTTATTCTCTAAATATTCTTTAATAATACATTGAAATTTTCTAACTTTAATCGTGAAATTCTTGTTTGATTATTATTATATAATATAATACTAGAAATATTTATTATAACCTTTTCTACTATAATCTAATTCTAACAATTTTATTAATAAAATTTTTTAATGGAATAATCAAACTATCTTCAAAATATTCAATTATTTAAATATTTTATTTTCCATTTTTTTATGAATTTTAACAAAAGGAAATCCAGAATTTTCATTATAAGATGAATTTAATATTTCAATATTTTCATTATTAAATATATCAATCTTTTTTTCATAGATATCAAAAGTGGAGTTATTTTTATTAAATGAAGTTATAATAATTGGGGATAAAACATTTTTTAATTTTGATAATTGATTTTTATCTCTATTTATAGTTTTTAAATCTTTATTTTTGTTTTCAGTTTGATTTATTATTTTTTCAATATTTATATTAGTTTTTTCTACTTTTTTTTGATTAGAATTTATACACGAACAAAAAATTTGAGTTCCCATTGAAAATACTTTATTTTTATATTAATATATAAGAAAATTTATATTTATTTTATAAATTTTTATTTATATGTTTCATTAATTTAATAAACTATTTTAAATACTGTTATTTTCATTAAAAAAATTATGTAAAATTTTATAAAATTTATATTATAATATTTTTAATAATTATTTCCAAAATCAAAAATTTTGAATTTAATTCATATACATCTATTTATAAATATTATCAAAGGAAATTTCTTATTTTAATTAAGATTCAAAAATATGACCTTCTAGTTTTAGAGTATCACTATAAAAAAATTTATCTTCTGATAAATATTGAATTGGAAATATCCCAATAAAATTTAAAAAAGAAGTGAAATTATTATTTAAAAAAGTAATAAATATCAAAATTAAAATGAAAATAATGGGAATCAAAAAAATAACAACTCCAAAAAGTCTATTTAATAAAGAATTTAAATCATTAATTTTATCTTCCATAATTAATTTAAATAATTCCCTAGTTTTAGTAAAAGAATCCAAAAAGAAATAATTAATAAAAACTTCAATTTTACCTAAAGTTCCATTATAATCACTAATATCTTTTAAAGTTACAATTCCATCATTAATATCTTTTAATTCTCCTAAAAGAGTATTAATTTCAATACTAAATTGAGTTAAAGTTTGTTCTAATCCTTGTTTTAAAACAGAAGACCAAAAATTAATACAATTATTATATATAATAATATCATCTTTATATAATAATTCACATAAATCTCCATAATATAATTTATATAATTTTGAATAAGGACTATTCCCTAATCCATTTTCATTTTTTGAAAAAAATGGAATTAAATTATTTCCTACTTTAGGTATTGAAATTTCTTCAATTGAAGGTAGTATTAATTTATATGAAGTTGAATTTAATTCATTAATATTATTTTTTGAATATGTAATTGAATTTATTGTTATATTGTCAATTTTTCCTTCTTGCAATTGTTTTATATATTTTTCTTTTTTTATTTTATAATTCAAATAATTAGATGTTTGATTTTTAATGATTGAAAATTTTAAACTACTTTCATTAAAAATTCCATAAACTTCAGACATTACATTATCCCATTCTATAAAATCTTGCTTTCTCTTTTTATAAATTAAATCTATTAATATATAATATATTATTAATATAACTAAAATTAGTAATAATCTTATTCCAATTAATATATTATATATTAAGAAAGATTTATTCATCATATGAATCTTTTCTTTTTTTTCTTGATGAACTTTTGAAAGTCTACCTTGCATTTTTTTCTTTTTTTTTCCTTTTGATGTATCTTTTTTTATTGTTAATTGACTACTTTCTTTTTTATTTTCTGGTTTTATTTTTTGATTATTTTCACTTACACTTTGCAAATTGTTATTATTTGATTCATTTTTTAAAAAATCAAATTTATCATCATCTTCTTCATCAGGTTCATTTCTTAATTTGTTTTTTAATTCTGTTAAATATTTTAAATAATTATTAAAATTAGGAGTACTGAACCAAATTAATTTCAGAATGAAATATTTTTCTATTGAATATATTTTAAAAATAAAATAAACAAAAACCCCACAAATAATTACATATAATATTATATTTAAAACATAATAAATATAATCAGGACTAAATCTTTTTTGATTTAATTTATTTTTTTTTATTTGAGTTCTAAAATCTTTAATATCATTATCATGAATATAATGAAAACTACAATTTAATAGATTTTCTTCATAAACATCCAAAGTTAAATTGTCTTTATTTTCAAAATAAGATTCAATATTTGCTATAACTCTTAATCCATTTGATAAAATATAATTTAATAAATTATGAGTGTTCATTGTAATCATTTGGGTATAATTTAATGTATAAACATAAATTTTATAATCTTTTGGTACAAAAATAATATTCTTATATTCAACATCAAAATAAACCAATTCATTCGATGAATTTTTTATTGTGTTTAAACAATTGGTAAAAATCTTTATATAAATCTCTGAACAATTAGCACTATAACAACTATTTTCATTTAATATACCATGTTTTATAAATTTTAAATTTATTCCTGATAAATAAGCACAACTAACGAAAACTTTTGATGTATTAAAAAAATAATTTTGATTGATAAATTTATAAGTTTGTTTAAATCTTGATTTCATTGAAGCATTATAATAAACAGCAAATATAATTGTTAATATAATATATATTATAGTCATTATTTTCATATATTTAATGTAAATAGGATTATTTTTTTCTAAAATTTTACTTTTTAATTTATTAAAAATTGCTGAATCAATTGAAGCATTTGTACTAAAAGAATTTTGAGATATTTTTTCTTGAATAATTTCATTTTTATTTTCTTTACTATCTTTTATTTCCGCATTGAAATTATTTGTATTAAATTTATCGATTAAAGGTTTAATTTCATTATCATTAATTTTCAATTTAATAATTCTTTCTTTATTTTCTATTCTATCTGAAGCTTTAAAAACATTTGATTCTTGAGAAACAACTCTAGCTTTATTTTTTACAAGATCAACTTTAGGATTAATACAATTTCTTTGAAAATTTGAATAATTAATTTCATTATTATTATTTCCTAATACATCATTTGTTATATAAAGTCTATAATATATATATTTTTCATTCAAAAATGATTTCATAATTATATTGTAAAAAATACTATATGTTTTACCAAAGAATTTATTATCTAATGATTCAATTAATTCATTATATTCTTTTAAATTACTTTCTTTTTTCATTGTTTTAGTAGTTGTTCTTCTTAATGGTATTTCTCTATGATGAAATGAATTTAAATATTCTTCTGTTAATAATTGACCACTTTGTCTTATTCTATCTAAAATTATTTCAATATCATTTTCAGTTTTAGAAAAATCATTTGAATTTGGATATAACACACCTTTTAAATCTATATCATTATTACATAAACAAAATTTTTGATTTTCAAATTTTATTTGCTTTAAAATTTCTGGTATTAAAATAGCAATATGATGATTAAATATTTTTTGATTTAAACCAAATAAATTTTCTCCTATCAATGAAGAAATGTTATTTCCGTTTGTTATAGATAAAGGATCACTCATTGCATTTATTTTAAAATCACTATCTAATAAAATTAAAAATTTATTATCATTTAATTTTTGAATTGCAGCTATAAAAATTATTCCATGTGATAAATCAGGTAAACATTTTACATATAAATCAGAATTAAATAAACCATTTCCTTTTGATTTTATAAAAGTATTTTTAAATTTTCTATTAAACACATAACTTACATTTGAATATTTTAAAACATTATTTATTAATTCATTATGAAAATATGACAAACATTCTGGAATTAAATCTTCAGCACTCATTGATAGAACTTCTTTAGGTTGGAAATTAAACATAATTGGAAAATTTGAAGTTGAATAAATAATTTTACAATTTTCCATTGAACCATTTAATAAAAGAATTGAAGAAATATCTTTTGAAAATAAAGTATGATATATATTATTTTTTTTACTTAATTTTGATAATTTAATTTGATTATATCTTTTTTCTTCTTTTTTTGCTAATTCTTCATCTTGAATTATTGATTGTAAATATAACATATAATCTTTTTCATTTTCATCACTAAATGGATTTAATTGTATTATTTTATCCCATAAACGTAATATATCACTTCTTAATTGAATAATTGTTTCTCCTAATCTTAAAAAATTATTAGTTATTTTTGATGATAAAGTAGAATTTCTTAATATATCAAAATAATCAATTTGATTACTGGTTGCATCATAAATTTTTAATTTAAAAGAATCTATTAAACAATTATAAGAAATTACACTTCCTAACTGAACATATTTTATTGTTTCTTTATTATTTGTATTTTTTGAAAGTTTTGCTATCAAATAATCTTTTAAATCTTCCATTAAAATAAATTTTAAATATGATAATTTATGAGATGAAACTTTAATCTTAGTACATAGATAAAATGCATAAGATGCATTTCTTAATTTATTTGTAAGAAAATAACAAAATAAAATCAAAATATCATCTTTTAATAGAGTTCTATTTATATAATAATCATAGATTAAGTATATTATATTATATACTTCAAAAATTGGGGAATTTGGACCTCCTAATTTTTGAATTAACATTTTATTGTTTTCAAACTTATTAAATTTTTCATATAGTTCATTATTATTACTAAAAAAATCTTTTAAACTTTTAGTTAATCCAATTAATAAAGTTTTTGATTGAATATCATTATTAGATGCAATTAATAATAGATTAAATGTAAACATTTCAACTTCTTTTATAGTTTTTGCTTCTAAGACATTTGCTTCTGTTAAAAAATATTCAATTCTATTTTTTGTTAATGTTTTTATAATTAAAATTAAAATAACCCATCCAATGAAAACAAATAATATTGTGTCTTTTAAATCTAAAAAATATTTAAATATCATTCCTATAGTATACCAAAGCACAAAAGACCATCCAAATAAAATTGAATAATTTAGAAAAGAATTATAATAAAAAACATATTTATAAGCAAAAACTAAAAGTACAAGAGAAATAATAAATACTATAAATCTATTGAAAATTCTATAAATTTTTTTATCGTCAGTATAATATTGAACGAAAAATCCAATAAAATAACATATTATTGAAAGAATATTTGATAAAAATATATAATTATTATTGACACAAGTTAAAGAATGATTTGAATGATTTAATTTTATACTTCCAACTTGAATATTATAAATTGATAATAATATAGAATAAAATAGTAATATTAACAAAAATAATAGGGAGATTATAGTTAAAACAATATGTTTTTTAGATTTCCAACATTGAATATCTAAATAAATATGTCGTTTATTTTGGCATTTTATTGTTAACATAAAAGTATTGATTAATAAACATAAAAGAATATTTTGAAAAATATAATTTAAATAATTTAAAGATATCATTTGGAATTTTCTAATATTTTTATTTGAAATAAATAAAAGATAAATAATATGATAAAAAATAATAATACAAAATATAAAAGAAAAAGAAAGGACAATAATATAACTTTTTTTATTTTTAATAATATCTTGAACAAAAATTATTTTTTTAATGTAATTTATTACTTTTATTAGTGAATCACTATTTTTCCTTTCTTCAGGAGTATTAATTAAAGAAATAATTAAAAATTGAAAATAATAAAAGAATTTACAAAAGAAAATAAATAACACATTATCAGGTTTATATTTATTAATAATTCTAAACCAATTAAAAAATCTCAACAATTTTTTCTTTGAATAAATCTCTAATGTTTGAACAGAATCACCTAAATCAATCCATTCTAAAATCCTAGATTCTATCATTTTTAAATTTAAAAGAAATTTTATATTTATTATATTTATTAAAAATAATATTTAACTTTAGAGAAATACTTAAAAAAAATAAATATTAATTTTTTGTAAAAATAAGTAATTATCCTTATTGACCAAAATGATTAAGAATTTAAGAAAAGATATTCACACTTATATTTTTAAAGTTTTAAAAATAAATGATTAAATTAATGTCAAAAATCAGTAAAAGAGAATTGAAAATTTTATTTAAGATTTATTCTTGTTTTACATATATTTTTCCATCTTGATATAATTTATCTATTAGTATATCGAGAATTAAGACTTTTAATTTGTATATTTATTATTTTATTCTGAAAAAGATTATTCTTATTTTGAATGGTTTAAGGACTAAAAGGTTTTTAACCTTTGTAATAACTTTTATTTAGATATTATTATATATAGGAGAAGAAGATAAATTTGTTATAAATTGGAGATTTTTTGCACTAAATTATTTTATTATAAATTAAATTAAGAAAATATAAATTATTCATATTTGAGTATTATTTATATTTTTAATATTAATGTGTTAAATAATTAAAAGGTTAATTAATATCAACAATTAATTTAATTAGATGAATTATTTTATAAAAATTATGGATGGGGAACAATTATTTTTAGTTTTTTGAAAGGGGTCTGTTAAAAAATTTTAATATATAGGGTGATAAACTTCCATCATTTTATCAAGATAAATAATATCTTTATTTATTATGAACTGAAATAGATTAAATATTGTTTTATTTGTGAACATAATCATTTAAATTTAATTTTTTTATCAGCAAAAATTGAATAATGTAAAAAAAATTAGCTCAATGTTTTACATAAATTTTGAATCTCAATTATGATAAAAAGAAAAAAATTCTTATTTTATGATTTTCAGTAAGATTTTTCTTAAAATTTGTTATGTTACTTTTGGAATGATTCATTTTTAAAAAAATATAATAAATAAATCCTCATTCTCTCCATATTTAAACAATAATTATATATATTTAATTTTTTTAATTAATTTATTAAACTTTTATTTAATGAGTATAAAATTGGGAGAATTCATAATTTTATCATTATTTTTTATTAAACAATAAAGGTTATATCAGAGGGGTTAGGATTTAAAATGAATAATACCCACAATTCCGCTTCTAATGAAAAAAATAAAAAATTAATTTCAAAATTTTTTTAAAAAAAATTGTTCTAGTTTTTTTTAAATTAAGCAAATTGAGGATAAAGTGATAAACATTATTTTTTGAATAATGTGGTTGTATAAAAAGATTTAAAATAATAATATTATAATAATTTTTCATCACTTGATAGATAGTTAATTTTACAAAGAATTTATATTATAGTTACACTTGATGTTTTAGAAGATTTCATGTTTCAATTTTTATGAAACTAGAGATAAAATTCATTAGTTAGTTAATAAAAATTGTAAAAAAAAGACAAAATAAAAAAATGAATAAATCAATAATATTAATAGTTTTTTTAATAACATATTCAATATGTGATGATGATTGTACATCATTATCAACAGAGACATCATGTACAGCAAAATCAGGATGTAAATGGACAGCAGGAATAACTTGTGCTGGCGATGATTCTTGTACTTCAAAAACAGCATCTGAATCTGAATGTACAGAAACAAAATATACTCCAAAAATAAAATGTACTTATACAGCAGCTTTAGCAGCAACATGTAGTGGAAATACTGCATGTACTCAAGTTACTTCTTTGGAAACTGCTGCTGCTTGTGAAGGAACAAAATATGGAGGAACTGTTTGTACCTATGATTCTGATACTCCAGCTTGTACTGGAGGAAGTGAATGTAGTTCTGTTACTGGGTCAGATTTAAATACAGCAACAAAATGTGAATCAACATATTCTGGCCAAACTGCATGTGAATATAAAGCTGGAACTCCTGCTACTTGTACTGGAGGAACTGGCTCTGAATGTACTCTTACTTCATCAGATTTAACTACATCAACAAAATGTGAAGCAACTACTTATAATGGGGCCCAAACAAGTTGTGTTTATTCTATTGGTACTTGTGCAGCTGAGAGTGGTGATAATAGCAATGGTAATCCCAAAGATAATAATAGTAGATTTATAAATGTTTCTCTTCTTTTTTCTTTTTTATATTTATTATTTTAAATAAAGGAATTATTTTTCTTTAATTGATTTCTTTTAATTTTTTTGGTAATCCTTATTTTATATTTTTATTAATTTGTTTTGAATAATATCATTAAAAGTTTAAATAACAATTACAATACTTATAAAATATTTAAATATACCTTGAAATATGGTAATCAGTAGAAGTTCATTAAAATGAAAAATATATTATAAGGATGTTATTTTTACCAACTTAAAAAAAAACATTTATATTACTTTAAATTTTTCATAACTGTGAATTATATTTTAAATTGATAAACATATTTTAGAATATCATTTATCTCATGAATAAATTTATATATTTTTTATTCATAAAAAGATTCATATATTTTATTAACAACAAACACTTGCTTGAAACTCGTCCAGGGAAGTTGTTTCCCTTGGTTCACCAAAAAAATTGCAGTTCAAAAGTTTTTTATCCTAATCTTTATTTAAAATCAATTATCTTCCTTATTCCGATAAATTCTATTTCTTTTGTTTTAAGACATTTTTTTTTGATGTTTACTAAACCAGTGAAAAGATGATTTAATTTAAGATTGAGACATAAAAAAATAATGTTTGAAAAATATTTAAAATGATTGAAAATTTTTTAAAAACCTTTCAATAATTAATTTTTAAAAATCTATTTTCCAAATAAATTATTTAAATTTTATTTTTTCAATTTTAATTATTATTAAAATATTTATTTTTTTTCATGATAATATCATGTTATTTTATTCTTTTATCCCTCTCTCCTCAATTTTATAAAAGAATAATATTCTTTATTTACCTAAAAATAATGGTTTTATATTAATTAGATATATTTTTTCTTTGCATTTTTATTTTGTGAAATAATAAACAATTTTTGGAAAAGTTTTTCATAATTTCCCTATTTCCCAATATGAAATTAAAAAATAAATCATTATTTCCCTCATACCTTTAAAAATTAAATGAAAATTACATTTAGTAAAATTTTTTGGGATTATTTAATAAAAAGTTTGAATTAATAAATTAATTGATTATAAAAATTTTTTAAGAAAATTATTAAATTAAATTAATTTGATAATTCGAAAAAATTAATTACCTATAATACTAATTTTATTATTAATGTTAATTAATTTATAAAAAAAATGCAAAAGCAAAGATCATTAAATACATCAGTAAATAATTCTCAACTTTCGGCAAAATCCAAAGGATTTAAAAAATTAAGAAGATTAGATACTTATATAAATTTAAGAAGAGAACAATTAGGTTTAGATACCCCAATGATAGAATACGGAAAGCAATATGAAAAAAGTTTTAGAAGGAAAACAAGATCAAAAACAGTTAAAATAAATAAAAATAAAAATAATCAAAAACCAATAAAACAAAATTCAATTAATTCTACTGAAAAAAATAAAGCCAAAAGATCAGTTAAATTTGATGATGAGAAAGAATTAGAATTGTTTAAAAAATTAAATGAAGCTAAAAGTGGAGAAGTAGATATTTCTTTTGAAGAAAGTAGTGTTGAAAATTCTGTTGATAAAGAAAAATTGAACAATATCAATAAATTATCAGATGAAGAAAAAAATAAAATTATTTTAAATGGTATTGAAAAATTATCTGAAGAAGAAAAAAATGATATTATTTTAAAAGGTATTGAAAAATTATCTGAAGAAGAAAAAAATAATATTATTTTAAAAGGTATTGAAGATTTACCTAAAGAAGAAAAAGAAAATATTATTATGAAAGGATTTGAAGATTTATCTGATGATGAAAAAGAAAATATTATTTTAAAAGGAATTAAAGATTTATCAAAAAATGAAAAAGAAAAAATTATTGTTAAAGGAATTAATAGTTTACCAAAAGAAGAAAAAGAAAATATCATTGTAAAGGGTATTCAGAATTTATCAGAAAAAGAAAAAGATAATTTACAATTAAAAGGATTAGATAATTTATCTGAAAATGAAAAAGAAAGTATTTTAAATAATTTAAAAGATTTACCTGAAGATATTAAAAATAAATTTTTAAACAATGGTTTAGATTCATTAAACGAAAAAGAAAAACAAATTTTGAATAATGCTCTAAATAATAATTTATCAGAAAAAGAAAAAAAAAAATTATATATTAATGGATATGACACTTTATCTGAAAATGAAAAAAAAAAAATATTAATTAATGGTTATGATAATTTATCAGAAAAAGAAAAGAATAAAGTATTAGTTAAAGGCTTTGAAGAATTACCTGATGAAGAAAAAAAGAATATAATAATTAATGGATTTAATAAATTACCAGAAAATGAGAAAAATAAAATATTATTAAATGGGTTTAATAAATTACCTCCAAAAGAAAAAAATAAAATATTATTAAAAGGATTTAATAAATTACCTCAAAAAGAAAAAAATAAAATATTATTAAAAGGATATGAAACTTTATCAGAAAAAGAAAAAAATAAAATATTATTAAAAGGATATGAAAAATATGAAAATGATAAAAAAATTGAAGAATTATTACAAAAAGATTATAATATAATCCAAACTGTGAATGGAAAATTAAAAAATGGATTATCAGAAAAAGAAATAGAAGAATGGAATAAATTAAGAAGAATACCAAAATGGAAATTAAAATGTATGGAATATTTTCATATTAGTGAAAATCAATATGATGAAAGTAAAAAAAGAATTGATAATCCTCATTTCAGATGTTGTAGTATGAATTTAAATAATGATTATAGTACTAATACTCATAATAAAATTTATGGTCCATATACAATAAGAGGAATGAATGATTATAATAATAATATTAAATTATTTCCTCTTTATAGATTTGCAAAACAAATTGAAGAAAATACAAGTCCACTTCCAAAAAATTAATTTATAAATATTATGAAATAAGTACGTTTTTTAAAACTTGAGTTATTTATTTAATTAATAATAATTATTATTTATTTTTTTTGGAAATTGTAATTAAATTTTCATTTGATTTTAAAATAAATATAATTAATTTTCAATGGAAGAATATAAAGGAATTTATTATGGGGAAAAAAAAGAACAAAGATTTTTTGAAGGAGGAGCACATTTTAGATATAAAGATTTATATAAGATATTAATAATTTTAGGAGGAGAAATTCAAGAAAAAAATAGAAGAAATTCTAATTCAAAAGATTTAATTTCTAAATCGAATTTCAGTGATAAATTAAATATTCAGAAAGGACAATCAAGAAATTTAAATAAATTAAATTATGTTAATAACCCAAACACAAAAGTTTCTAATAATTCACTCTTTTCTAATTCTAAAACTGAATGTAAACCTTTTCTATTTCAGAAAATGAATTTAAAAAAATCAAATAATAACTTAAGTAAAAATGATAATCAAAGAGTAAATTCGAATATCAAACTAAGAAACTTTACTTTTGAAAGAATATCTAGTAAAAGTTCAAATAAAAATGAAATAATTAAAAATTCTTCTTCAAATAAAAATAAAAACATACAAAATTTAAAATTAAATAATATTACATCAAATAGAAATATTATTTTAAACAACCATCATACAATCAATATTTCAAATAATAATAAATTGTTTAATTACCAACTAAATAATAACAAAGCAATAAATAATATGAATACAATATATAGTAATACCAATTATTTTGATAATTATCTTTTAAATAATAATAATAATCCTCATAGTAATAAACGTTCCAGAAATAATTATCAACATCATACTGGTCATGTTAAATCAATAGATTTAAAAAATAAATTTGGATTAGCAAATGCAAAGAGTTCTGAAGGAATTAATTTTAATAAAACAATAAATCAAACACATAAATCAGACAAAAATAATTCAGAAATTGATAATATTGTTAAAAAGAAAAATGAACATTATGTTATTATTCCTAGGAAAGATAATATTAAAAATAATACAGGTAATTTTAATTTAGGATTTACCCTTTTTAATTACGATAAAAATAATTTCAAAAAAAATTTAAGTTCTATATATAAATAACAAATAAATAAGCATATAAAATTAATGTTTAATAAATTTTTATAAAATTTAAAATCCTTTAATTTAAATTACAATGATTGTTTTATTCTTTCAACTTCAGAATGATATAAATCATGACTTAATAACAAAGCTCCTAACTCTTTATTTTGAGATATGATTTTATTTAATTCTTCTTCATTTTCACTATCTATAGGAATATTTCTGTTTCTTAATTGTAGTTTTCTTCTATTTGAATTAATTGGAGGTAATTTTTTTAGATTATTTTTATTTATACCTTGTTCAGTTTTCATTCTATTCTCATTAATGTTTTCCTTAATATTGTTTTTATTTTCTAAAGATATATTTAATTCTTTCTTTTTTTGTTTTGTTTTCTTAACTTCAGATTTATTTAATTGTTTGGTATCAAATAATTTCTTTGTTTTAATATCTTTATCGATTTTTTGTACAGATTTACAATAATCAAATTTTTTTTCCAATTTTTTATGTTCAAGTTCCCATTGAGGAGATCCAACATTACTTCCTAAACTTGTTGGATATCTATAATTACTGTTTTTTAAATTTTCTTGATATTCTTTTAAAGTATGTGGCTTATATCTTATTTTTTTTAGTTTAGTTAAATTACCATTATTATTCTTATTATTACTATTATCCTGATTATTTATAATATTATTATTAATATTATTATTACTATTATTTAAATTATTATTAAATAAATTATTATTGATAATGGGTAAATTTTGATTTATTATATTTGGAATTAATTGATTTTGTGAATTATTATTTAAATTATTATATGAATTATATAATTGAATCTGAGGCATATTAACACTAGTATTCATATTATTCATGTAATTTAAATTTATTTGATTTTGATTATTTTTATTTGGAGTATTATTATTATAATAAGGGATTTGAGTCATAAAATCCCTAGATGAATTATTATTATTGTTATTAGTCATATTTGAGGAATTTAATTTTGATTGGTCTAAGTCTCTTTTAGATTTATTTTTTCTTAAATTTTTTTTTAATAATTCTTTTTGCTTTTTTATTAAAGGTTCCAATAACTTTTTTTTCTCTTCATAATAAGAATTTTGATTTCCTCTAATTAGATATGGATGTTTTAAATTAAATATCCTATTTGTTAGTTTCCTATTTAATTTATCATAAAATTTGTTTGCCTCCTTATTTAAAATATCCATTTGTTGATGAGTTACATTAAAAGAATCATCACTTAAAGAGCAAGAAATTATATCACTTTCATTTAAATTTTTTGGAATAATTTTCTTTTTTTTTTTTTGCGTTATTTGAGAAGTTTCATAATCTTTTTCTTCATTATTATTTTTATTTTCATTATTTAAACTAACATTATTGTGAAGATTATTATCTTCATTAATTTCTTCTTTATAATTATTCAATGAATTATTATTTATATCATTTTCTCTTTGCTTGTTTATACTTTGATTCATTGTAATGTCATTATTTGAGTTTTTATTATTTAAAATCTTATTCTTAATATTATTTTTATCAATATTTGAATTGTTACTTTTATTCATATTATTTAAATTAATTTTTTTTTTTTGCTCATTACTATTTTCTGTCTGAGTAATATTTTTATTTAAATTAATACTATCATTTACACGAATATTATTATTTTGATTATTTACATTTCTTTCAGTAATACTTTTATTATTAATATTTTCATTTGTATTAAAAGTGTTAATTTCAGTTTCATTTATATTATTGTCTTTTTCTATTTTTTCTTCGGGTAATCCTTGATAACTATTTTTTATATATGGATTTGGAATTTTCATAATAGGTTTCTGAGAAAATTTATTATATAAAAGAAATTCTTGATTATCTTTAGTGGGTTTCACCTCAAAATTACTATAACTTTTAGTTTTTTTTTTCTTTGTTTTGTCATTGATACTTTCATTACTATAATTTTTTTCATCTTCAATATAATTATCATCATTATTAATATTTGAACTTTTAATCAATTCATTTTCATTATCCAATTCAATATCATTTTCATCCCTACTTCCTTCCCAATTAGGTAAAATTTCAAAATTTATTCCATTTCCTGTTGTTTCTCCTACATCTTGTTCTGGAATTATTGTTGGTAGGGGGTTATTTAATTTTGATTCTTCTTCTTTTTCCTTTTTACCTTTTATATATTCTAATCTTTCTTTAAAGATTCTCACATATGAATTTACTGTTTTCATTTTTATTATTATTTTTAATTAATTATTCAAAATTAATGTTTGAGTAATGGGTTTAATAAAACAAATGAATTTTTTAAAGAAATATAAAACTTAAAAAATGAAATATATTCTTTTCAAATTTTAAATTAATTCATAAAAGAAATCAATGAAAATTTTAATTAATAATTATTAAATTATCAAACCTATAATCAAAATTAATTTTGTTTGTTTTTGTTTCAATTTTTAAAATAAATTAATATTATAAAAAAATGAGTCAACAAAAATTTAATCAATTTTATGAACAAATTTTAGAAGAAGAAAATAAAGCAAGAGCAGAAATTGAAAAAGAAAATAGAAACAAGTAAATTATAAATAAATAAAAAATAAAATAGAAAGAGAGAAGAAGAAGAAAGAAAAGAAAAAGCAAAACAAGAATTATTACAATATGAAGCAGAATTAAGAGAAGAATTAAATCAAAAGAAAAAAGAAGTATATTTATAATTAATAAAATATATATTTTTATTAGGTTGATGCAACAAAAGAAGATTTAAAAAAAGCAGAAGATGAAGAACTTCAAGAAATAGAAAATATAAAAAATCTTGTTGAAGAAAGAAAATCTAATATTATTGATTTTATTATTAATAATATTACTCAAGTTGATTTATCTTTTCCTGAAAGTGTTAAAAAAAGATTTAAAAAGAAAAAGAAAAAAAATAATTAAATAGTTAAAACCAAAGAGTATTAATTATTTAAAAAAATTAAAAAAAATATATTTATTTTTTATCATGTAAATAAAATATATTTTTTTATTGATTTTTTTTAAATGAAATTAAAGAAATCCATTAAACAATTAAAACCTAAATTATTTATATTAAAAAAGAAAAAGAGAATAAAAATGTAAATTTATTTTATCGTTTAAAAAAACATTATTTTTTCTTACTTTTAAACTTTTTTTCTTTTTTTCTTCAATGCCTCTTCTCTAATTTTTTGCAACAATTTCTTTTTATTATTACTCAACATCTGTTCTCTTAATTTCAAATCATTTTCACTTAATTTAGCTTTATCATTTTTCTTATCTTTATCATTATTTAAATTACCATCATTATTAATTTCTTCATCTTCTTCATAAACATAATTTCCTTTATCATCAACTTCATAGAATGGACTTAAATGAAAAGGTAATTTTTTACCAGGAGCATAATCACTAACAGGTAAAATTTTAATTTTATTCACACAATCAAAAATCCATTGAGGTTGAACATATTCTTTATTTTCTTTAAATATTATATTTTCAACAGGTCTATCAGTAATATAATGTGTTATTCTTTCATCATTTTCATTAAAAGGGGAATTATCTGAATCATCACCATATAATCCTCCACAAGATGAAATTATCATTTCAAATATTTCTCTTGGAATTTCTCTTCCTATATAAAATATATAATTTTTAAATAAATTTTTTAATTTTTTATTTTCTTCTTCTTTCTTTGATATTTTCTTCCATTCTTCGCTTTGGATATTTATTTCTTCTTTTGTATTAATATTGTCTTTTAAATTTATTTTCTCTTGAAATTGTTTTATATTTAATGAATTAAAACCAAAAAAAGGAATGTCTATATTTTCTTCTGGTGGAGGATAATTTAATCCTATATCTTTATATAATTTAAAATTAACAAATTTCATTAATGTTATATATAATTCTAGAAAATCCATCATAATTTCATAATCTATTTCATAAGTTAATTTTTGAGGATGATTAAAAGGTGCAAGCCAAGTTATTGGTTGACCTAAAATTTCTATATTTAAATATATTCCTTTTATTGAAATAAAACCTTTTTTAAAATTTTGGGCTATTGAAATATATAAATAAAATTCTCTTAAAAGTTTTTGTGACATTAAAACTTTTTCAGGTGAAATTTTTAATAAATCATATTTTGGAAGATTTGAAAAAATTCCTATTAAACATAATGCATCATCTAAATCATTTAATGCATCTGAAAATTTTGGATATCTTTCTTTTATTATATGATCTAATGAATATTTTGGTTTATTTTCTATTAATTTTTTTTCATCAAATTTTTCATTTTTTTTCCTTGCTTTTGTTATTTTTTTTGAATAAGCTTTTATTTCTCTGAATTTATTTATTAATTTTTCATTTGCTAAAAATCTTATGTCTTTTAAGGAATAATAAGTTTTATTTACTCCTTTGAAATATCTATTTGGTTCTTTTGGAAAAATTCCTTTTAAAATACATAATCTTCTAAATTCATTTAATTTTAATTGAAGCTTTCTTAATGCTTGAGTTCTTGTAATAAATCTTGCTGCTGCTCCTTTTCTTATTTTCTTTTTAAATCTTTTACCCATTGAGTAAATAATTAATTCAATTATTTATTATTATATAATGATAAAAAATTAATTTAATTTATATAATTTATCTTTTCTTTAACAAACATTATTTATATTACTATAATATTAAAACTATATATTTTCCCTTTGAGATAATCTAATTCCTTCTTTAAATGCTTTATCTCCTTTCCTAATTTTATTATAATGAGATGTATAAGCTCCTTGTTTTCCATAATAAATAAAACTATCTAAACTTTTATAATATTTCACAACAATTTTATTCAAATTTGAATCAAGATCATCAATCCATTTATTTGGATTAGGTTCAATTTTATTAATATCAATCATATCACTTTTTTTTTCCATAAATAATTCCCTATTTAAATCATTTTTAATTGTTTTTTTAAATATTTCACCAAAATTTTTAAAATTTTTTTTATAATTTTTAGGTTTGAAAATATCCACATAATTTTTATAATATTCTTTAATATTACTTTTTAATCCTATCATCGGTTTTTTTTCAATAAATAAATTATTACTTTGAATAAATGAAGGTCTTAAAAATTCATTTGAAAAAGAAATTTGTTTATCATTAAATCTAATTTTAGGTTCATAATATTCTGAATTTTCATAATCATATATATCTTCATTTAATTTTACTAACTTTTCTTTTTGTCTTAATTCTCTTGGTTGTTCTAAATATTCTTCATTTTTTGTTTTTAATATTATTAATGCTTCTTTATCATTATCTTCTGATTTTAGTGTTGATATTTGATAACTTAATGTTGATGATTGTGTTTTATTTTTATTATATAATAATTCACTTTCTGGTGTTGAAAATAATTTTTTACTTTTTTTTTTATTTTT
The DNA here is from genome assembly GCA_023807065.1 of Isotricha intestinalis. Lineage (NCBI taxonomy): Eukaryota > Ciliophora > Litostomatea > Vestibuliferida > Isotrichidae > Isotricha > Isotricha intestinalis. The sequence goes on from JAJJLU010000041.1 coordinate 20,329, forward strand.
CATATATTTTTCATAAAACTCTTTTTCACTTTCCATGGATGATTTATTTAAAGATTTATTTATTGTTTTAGAATTATTATATCTTAAATTATCATTTTTTACAGTTGTTGACACAGATAAAAATTTTTTAATGTTTTTTTGGTTTGATTTTAATTTTTGATTTTCTAATAATTCTTTATATTTTTGAACAAAAAAATCTGGAGTTTCATTTCTTATAACAACTGGATTTTTATGATTTATATGAAAATAAGTGGTGTTTGTTGAAATTTCTTCATTTTTTTGTTTTTGTTTTTTTAGAAGAAATTCTTTTCTTCTTCTTTCCTCATTTTTTCTAAATATTTTTTCTGCTTTAATAGGGATTATATCATATGTTTCTAAATAAATATCATTTTCATCTATTTTATCAATTAATTCATGATCAGTTAATGTTTCTAAAGTATGAATTCTTTTTTTCATTACATTTGTTTTAAACTTTTTTAATCTTATTTCTTTAAATATTTTTGGGTATTTCTTCATTTTAGTATTTAACTGATTTTTTATTAATAATTTATTTGTATAATTTAAATAAAAAATATATAAATACTATTCTATACTATTGAATAATAAAATTTTAATGAATTATTTTTTAATTAACAATTTTTAAGTAATTATCTTTTTAATTGAAAATAATTCACAATTTAATTTTTCAGTTTTTTTAATAGAAAAAAAATAAGAATAAAAAATGAAAAATTTAAGTGCAATAAAACCAAATGAAGATGATTATTTTTTAATCTATCGTAAAAGGAAAAAAGGACTTCCAATTTCAATATATGAACAAGAAAATTTCCCACAAATAAATAGTCCAAAAAAAACAGAATCAATTAGTTTATTAAACAAAATTCCAAAATTAGATATTGATAAAATTAAATATCCTGCAGTATTTACTCATACTTCATATTTAATAGATAAAAAAGCAAAATATAAAGCGAAATATTTACACAAGCAATATTTATTAAGTATAAAATATTTAAAATTTTTAAGTCAAGAAAACTTAACTGAAGATTTCTTAGACAAAATTGTAAAAATTGAATCATCTTCAAATAATGATAATGAAATAGCAGAAAGATTGGAAACAGATAAAAGTCAAACAAGACAAAAAATAAAAGAATTTTTATCTAATGCATCATTAAATGAAACAGTAAATACCTTAAGACAATTAGATAATATTCCAAATAGTGAAATAGAAAAATCTGCAAATTATATTATTGATAGTTTAAATAATAAAAATAAATTTAATAATGAAACAGATGAAGAAAAACCTCCAAAATTAGTTATTCATAATATTTTCTTTGAATGGGTCATAAAAAAAATAATTCATAAAATGGAAATTAGAAATCAGTATAATCAAGTTATAACAGTTAAATATGTTATTAATTTATTAAATAATGAAGTTAAAACTTTAAAAACGAATATTATAAAATATGTTAATGAAAATGAAAAATTAAAAAGAAATCAAATTGAAAATGAAAATGAAGATTATAATTATATTTCTTCCGAAGAAAATGGTGATGAAGAAATTGATAACAAAAGGACATATCTTCTAACAGATAGAATTAAATATCCAAATAAGAATAAAAAAATTAAAAAAATTGGTTTAAATGATAATAAAATTAATGCTTTAAATGCTTATTCAAGAAATAATAATTTATCAGAAAGATTATTTAGTGAAGATAACGTAAAAGGAATTACATATAGTAATTTATTTGAAAACCAAAGTAAAAGTTCAATGAAAACTTTAAATAATAGAATGTCAAATAAACAATATAAATTAAATCCTCTTTCAATTTCATCAAATATTTCAAATATAACAAGAAATATAAGGAGTAATATTAGTATTGGAACAATGACTGAAAGAACAGAAGATAAATATTTTAACCATTCAAATTCAAATAATAAATTAATATTTTCTAATAATAATATGAGTCAAACTACTGGAGATGATTATTCTGAAAGACCAAGTAATTTAATGTTTGAAGGATATAGAAGAGATATATCTATCGGAAAATCACCCATAATTCCAAATAAAAAAAGAGAAATAATTTCAAATATAAATAAAAATGAAGACATTATTTTGGAAAGAACTCTTGAAAATTTTAATGGAACTAAAAATTCTTTTGTAAATAATAACAATGATATATATAATATTAATAATACAAATGGTAATAATTTACCTAAAATTTATTATGAGAATAATACAAATAATAAATATAGTACAATAAATACTAATACAAATACTAATAGTTTACAAATGACAAAAAGAACTGATAAATTATTTTTTTCAGGGGGAAATACAGAAAGAGAAAAATATCATGAAATTATTAATTCAATTAATAATCAACAGATGAGAAATAATACAGATAGAAATATTAATATCGAAAGTTATGAAATTAAAAGACCTCAATCAAGAAGTATGAAAAATAATAATAAAAATATGAAAAATTCAAGAAGTAGTGACTCTCAAAATAGAAAAAAAATAGCTTTTAAAGAAGAAAAAAATACATATTATAATAATAATAATGATGAATCAGATTATGATGATGATGAAGAAGAAGAATCTGAAGAAGATGAAGAATATGAAGATGAAGAAAGTGAAGAAATAAATTCTAAAAAAGGTGTTTCATTATATTCAAAAGATTTTAGAGATACAGAAAAAAAAAGAACTAAAAAAAGATTAAAAACAAATAAATCTCATAAATCTAAAAGTAAAAATGGTAGTATAAATTCAAATTCTTTTGAAAGAAATCCAAACAAAAAAAGAACAACAAAAAAAAGAAAAACAGAAAGAAAAAAAAACAATAATAATAATATAGAATATAAAGAAGAAGAAAATAAAAAAAATAGAATAAACAAAAATAACATAAATGAAAAAATATTGAAGTTAAAAGAAGAAGATGAAAGAAGAGGAAAAAAACAAAATAACAATAAAATAAATAATGATATATATAAAGAAGAAAATAAAACTATAAATATTAATAATAATAATAATAATAACAACAACAATAAAAATGAAAATAAAAAAAGATATTCAATAGAAAAAGAATATGAAGAAAGTAGAAGAAAATCAATATCAAATTTAAAGAAAAAAAAAGAAGAAGATTTAGAAGATAATTACAATCCATTAATTGGAGCAGAAAAATTAAAGGAAGAACAACAAAAATTAATGGAAGAAATAAAAAAAAGAGAAAAAGAAGATGAAATTAGAAGAATAGAAGAAGAAAAAAGAAAAGAACAAGATAAGATTGATGAAGAAAAAAGATTAGAAAACGAAAAAAGAGTAAAAGAATTTGTACATAAACAACATAGATCAAGTTTAACTAAATATAATAATCCAGCTGCAAATTATACAAAAAAATTAAATAATAGAAATAATTCAAATGATTTTCTTAAACAATTATTATTAAGAAATAATCCTAATTTTTTCAATAAAGATAAATTTGATGAAGAACAAGATGATAATGTTAATGAACAAAATCAATATTATTATCAAAGAAAGAGTCTAATTGAAGAAGAAGATAATTCTCCTTCAAATATAAATAAAAATATAAGATATGTAATGGGAAGAGGAAGTAATCTAAATGAAAAATTAATATATGATTCTTCTTATTTATTTAATAAAAATGAAGGAGAACAAAAATTTCAATTAAGAAAAGAAGTTCTAGATATTTTAGAAGGAAAATATAAAAAAAATATTGTTGAAGAAGAAATAAAACCTTCAAATGAATATAAATATTATAAAAAAAAGAAATTTGTTAGAGAAGTTAAAAAACCTCCTAAACCTAAAAAAAGATTAATGAATAAAATAAAAACTATTAAATTTGATGAAGAAAATGAAGAAGACGAAGAACTCAAAAAAAAATTAGAAGAAAAGAAAAAAGCAGAAGAAGAAGAAAAGAAAAAACAATCTAATTATGAAGAAAGATTAAAAAATTTCTTTAAAAAAGTTCAAGCATTAAAAAATGAAAAAAATGATAAATTTAGTGAAGAATTAGATAAATTATTAGATGATCAAATTTATAATTCTGATTATGGAGTTAATAGAAGACATGAAACAAGAATGAATTATTTTCTTGGAAAATTAAATTCTTATGTAATTCAAAAAGATAATTATAGAAAATTTAAACAAAGAGGTTTAAGATTTAAATCTCCTTGTGAATTTGAAACGACAAAAACAAATTATAATATTAATTTTAAGCCACATATATGAATATTTTTTTAGATATTGTTATTAAATTTTGGATTTTTATTCTTTTTTTAATTATTACATTGTAAAATATTTAAAAAATATATCTTATAAGTATTTACATTCTTAAATATTATATATTCTATTTATTTTTTTCAAGAAATTTTTTTATCAAATATATAAATTATTTGTTTTTATTTACATTTTTTAGTTCATATTTAATTCCAAAATAATATTGGAATGAATTTTCCTTATTATTCATCTTATCTATTTTTTAATTTTATCCTAATTTATAATAAATATATGATAATAAATTTTTTGATTATTCTTATACTAACACTTTTCTTATATAAATTGATAAAACAATTATTCTAATTATCTTTTTCTGAATTATTCTTATTATCAATATTACTAAAATATATATTTCTTAAAGATGGTCTCATTTGTTTCCAAATTTCTTTTGAATTTTTTTTTAATTCTTGTTCTGAAAGATTGGGATTTGAATTTTTATATTCTTCTTGAAATATTTGAAATGCAATAGATTCATTTTTTTTCTTTGAATTTTCTCTTTTTTTTCGATTAGTATTTTCATTTTTACTTGAAGTTTTATTTAAATTTTCAAATTTCAAATAACCAGGTTCTTTTCCAAAAAAAAAATTATAATAATCTTCATTTGACATTAATTTTTTTGTTGAATGTGAATTAAAGTGAATTGAAGATATTAATGTTTGAGAATAAGAATCTTTTTTTAATGTAATTGAATGTTCTCTGCTTTGTTTCAATATATTATTTTTTTGAGAGTCCATCTAAAAAGTATTGATAATATAAATAATATATTTTTTATGAAAATTGTTAGTTTTGGATTTTTTCTTGTGGAAAGGCACAAATAAATTAATAAAATAAATGGTTTAATTTTTAATTATAATTAAAATAAAAAAATTTAAACTTTAAAACTGAAAATTCAATAAAGTACATTAACTTCTTTATATTTCAAATATATGAATCTTTATAATATATTATACTATAAAAATATGATTTAAAACTTGAAATTCTAAAATGAGAATAGAAAAATTAAAAATAAAAAGATTATAGTTAATTATTTATTGAATTATTTTTTTAACTTGACAAATTTCAAAATTTTTTTAAGAAAAGATTAATTATAAATTAATTAATTAATTTTTAATTTAAAATAAGAGTTCCCCAAACTAATCAAAAATCATTAAATTGATTTTAGTTCCTAAATCGAAATTTCCTAATTTAAAATAATTTAATAATATATTAAAAAATATATTCTTTTCAAATTTATGTTTTCCTCTTTCCCAAATAATTAAACCTTATACAATATAATCAATATTTATATTTTTTATATTATATTATTTATTGTTTTTTGTTATTATAATAAGTTAGAAAATAAAATAGAATTTACAATTGATATTTCTACAAAAATTTACACATTAAAAAAATTTTTCATTTTTTAAAAATAAAGAAAAAATTTTTTTTATTTATATAATATTTATGTAAAAAACAAGTGAATATGAATGATTTTTTAGAATTGATAAAATGGAAAGATGATGTAATTGGTTTTTTTTCAAATAAATAATTTATTTAAAAAAAGATTTACTTTCAAAATACGTTATATAAAGAAGAAAATATTTTAGATTTTATTTTTAATGAACAAAGACAATATTTATAATTATATATATGGTAATAATAAATAAAACTATATGTTATTTAAGTTTTTCTTTATTAATTAAGATTATTTTCTTTTTATACAAAAAATAGAGAATATAATTAGTTTATATTGGTAAAATAAAAAAAAATTTATGATTTAAACTATTAATTATCGATAAATGAAAACGCTCATTGGATAAAAAACAAATTTATGAATTTTTAATCCATTCTGCAAGTAGGATTAATTATTATCACAAATAATAAAAAAATGAATATGATGAAATAGATTTTTGGAATAACATTCATCAAAAAATCTTGAACTCATCTCATGATAAACCATCGATATTAGCAATTTATGTGAAATTAATATATAAAAATATGAAAATTCGAAACATTTTTTCATTTCCATAAAACTTAGCATTACTTATATAAAGTATTTTGTTTGATTCAGAAATATTGGTCAATTATATATTCCTTTTTATTTTTTAAAAATTAAAAAAAATTTATAGGATTGGTTATTCAATTAAAAGATGAAGAAATAATATCATATATTCAAATGATACATAATGAAAATATAAAATTAATAGAGAAAAAAATATTTAATAGAACAAAAATAAAGATAAGACTTTTTAAATTTGGAAAATAATTTAATGACAATAAATATGTATGTATAAAAATTGATTATATTTTGAGTAACAATAAAAATATTTTTAATTATTTTATTCCCTTTTTCATTCAACTACAATTTCTTTTTACGATAAAACTTTTCTTTTTCAATTATATAATCTTTCAATTTTTTGTGATTGATTTTTGAATAATATTTAAAATTCAGAAAAAAATTTCATTCAAATATATGTAAATATTAAATATAGTGATTTTTCCTTTTTTTTATAAATATTTTTGAGCATTTAAATACATAAAAAATTGAATTAAAGTTTAAATAACATTTCATCGAGAAATATTCACATTTTTTCAAACACAATATAATCATTATTTGGTATTTTTAAAGTTTTCATATTCTTCAAATAACTCATATTTTCATCTTTTTTTTGTATTAAAATTATTCAAAAGAATAAGTCAAAGAAACACATCCATTAAAATATTCTGAATTGTAAAATTTGAAACATTAAACAATTGAGAAAATAAAATCAAACAAACAAATATATCTTATATATATTAATTGAAAATAATATATTATTAAATTTTATATTCTGAATTTATTTAATAAAAAGAGATTTAAAATTAAAAACAATTGAATTTAAAATTTCAAAATATATTTTTAAACAAAAGATGTATATTTTAATATTTTTTTTTCTATAACATTTTGATTTATTTTTTGTGAAGTTCTTGTTTGATTAATTAAATAACAAGATACAATAATTATAAGAAGAATTAATAAAAATATTGTAATTTTAATGAACGTATTTATAACTAATCTAAATTTTAAATAATTTTCTTCATTCAATTGTACATTACTTTTATAAATTGTTATAATGTTATTATCTTTATCAAAAATAATTGGATGTTCCTCTAAAAATTGAGCTCCAATAATCCATACATTATAAAATACAGATTGTATAAAATAAATATCAAAATTAAAACTTAGTTTATCCAAAAGAGATTCTAAAGTTATATTTAAATAATCATTGCCAATTAATAATGTAATATTATTTAATAAAAATGCTTTTTCATTTATTATTCTTTCATCACATTGAATTTGAAATTGCATTGATGTTAGACCAAATAAAATTGTCATAATTTTACATATTCCTTTTTCGAATACTTTATTAAATAAATATTCTCTTAAAAATTCAAAAGTACTAAATGTAAAAATTATTCCATTAACACCACTATCAATGACAAATTCTGTTACATTTTCAGAAAAATCATAACTTATATTATTTATAATCATATTATCAATAGATATTTTCCAATCTCTCTTATTATTATTAATAAATGATATATTATCATTTCCAATTAAATAATGTGGTATTTCCCCAAAATAAACTTTATTATTAAATAAATCACTAACTAAAATTTTTTTATTTATAATTTTATTATTATATAATTGATCAATAAAAGATAAATTTTTATTACAACCTACAATTCCATCCATTTTATTTTCAATATTTGTTTCATTTATTAATAAAAATGTAAAATTATTTATTGTATTTTCTCCTAATTTTAATATATCTGAACATATGATACCAGAAGCATATCCTCCTAAATAATTAATTTCTTTATTATATCCAATTTTTTGAAATGTTATTGAATTTTTTTTATTAAAACCAGTATTAAATTTACTTTCATTACTTTCTTTGTCATATATCCAAAAATCACTTGAAGCTAAATCAAAAAGTAAATTAAATTTTTGTGGTGGAGTTCCTATAAATACTTTTATGTAATGTTTATTTTGTTTTAATTTTATTGTTGGTAAAATAATAGAATAAATAATAGATAAAGATTGAAAAATAATAATATTTTTCATTTAATAAAAAACATTTATTGAATAAAATAAAAAATTAAAAATTAAATAAAAATTATGAATTTTTTTATAACAAAAAAAATAAAAATATTAATTATTTAATAAATATAGGAGAAGATGAAGATATTATTTTGGGGATTGGGGATTGGGGATTGGGG
>JAJJLU010000042.1:0-28671 GCA_023807065.1 Isotricha intestinalis
AATCCCCAATCCCCAATCCCCAATCCCCAAAATTCCTAAAAATCAAAGTCAAATTATTTTATTAATTGAAAACTTAAATAAAAATTATTACATATGTTATAATCAAGTAAAATTAAATATAAAAAAAACACATTTTTAGAATTATATTAATGGCTGAAGTTTTTATTAGTTATAATTATTATATTATCTATTTTATTAATAATAAAAATAACATGTTGTTTGAGGAGTAGACTTAGAATAAAATATTTAGATAATGTAACATTTTTTATGGAAAAAATGGAAGAAAATAAATATGAAACAACAACAAATTTTACTATTTATATTACTTTTATTCTTAATATTAAATTTTAAATTAATATTATTTTTCCTTTCAAAAGATTTATAAATTTGTGAATGAGTAAAATATTCATTTATTTTCTTATTTACTAACAAGTTTACTATTCACACAGATTTAAAAATGTATAATTTCTTATTTTCTTTAATTTTATTTTTTATTAAAATTTCAAAATATGGATAAATTAGTTATGTTTATTTATTCAAAATAAATTTTAATTGTTTGTAATTTTCATAAATTTAAAAAATAAATTAAGAAGTTTATTTATATTACAAATAAACTTAACTCAAAATATATAAAATATGATATATTTATTTACATCATATATAATAATTATTTTTATTCAAATTCATCTAAATCATCTTCAAAAACTTGAATTTCTTTAATAACTTTTAATTTTTCTTTTTCTTTTTTTTTATTAAATTTATATTTAACAACATTTCCAAAATTATTAATTAAAGTAATTTCATCCTTTTTTTTATGATCAAAAAAGCATTTATAAAATCCACCATATTGATTAATATTATTATAAAGAAAAGGTTCAGTAGAATCATTAAACATTCTAGTAAAGTAACCACCTAAAAAAGAATTATTTGAACTTTTTCTTCTTTTTTTAATTTCTTTATCAGGATGAGAATAACAATTACATTTATATTTATTATTAATATTTTTTAATTTATATATATTAATTTCATCCAAATCACATATACATAAAAGAAACTTTTCATTAGAATTAAAAGATAAATTACTTATATTTAAAATATGATTACCCATATATATACAATATAATAATTGATTATTATCTGTTTGATAAATATGAATTTTATTTCCTAATTCACTAACTACGATTAATTTTTTTTCTTTTTCTAAATAAATTTGTTTTATATTATCAAAGATTGTAATTATTCCATTTTTTCTACAATGAGTAACTTCATAATTATTATCTATAAAATATGATATTAAATTAACAGTATTTTTATTTTTGTAATTAGTAGAAATATAACCTAAATTAATTATTCTTTTATTTTCATCTCTAAATTCACTAACTGATATTAATTGATCATCAACATCAACGTTATTTATTTGACAAATATATTTCAATCTTTTTAATTCGAAAATAATAATTTTATTACTCAAACAGAAAAAAATAAGATATTTAGTTAAAAAGAAATTAAAAATTTTTTCATGAAAATCAATAATACTAATTGTTCTTTTAATATCATCATTCCAAAGAAAAATTTGAGTAGATTTATAATATTCATTATTATCAGAACCTAAAAAACATATTAATGAAGAAGAATAAAGAACAGAAACTTTTTTTAATGATCCTAAAATTTCTTGATTACATCCTATTTCATTTAATAAAGTAAATGTTTTATTATCATATATTCTATATCCTGAACTTGTTGCAAATACTATTAATGATTTATCACCATTGAATTCTATATTATTTATTTCTAAAAGGGGAAATTTATTCCATTTATAATTTGAAAATGAATTTGATAAACTTAAATTTGTTGATATACTACTATTCATTTTTTTTATTTTATTATTATTTTTCCAAAGATTTTTTTTTTTATATTTTTGCTTTTTATGCTTGTTTAAATTAATTTATTTTTTTTTAAAATAAAGTTATTTTATTTATTAAGTCAATAATTTGGATAATAAATTACATAGTTATAATTTAATTTTCTTTAAAAGAAAATGAAAAAAAAAAAATAAAATGCAATCATCTCCAATAGAATTAGAATTGTATCCAAATAATTCCTTTTATATAGGAAAAATAAAACTTAATGAGAATATAATAAAAAATTCTTCATCATTTTCAGATTTAGAAACAGTAATAATATTAGATAGATCAGGTTCAATGGGTTCATCAACATATGTTATAGTAAAGAAAATATTACCAAATGTTTTTGAAAAATTAGGATATACAAATAAAGAACAAATACATTTAATAACATTTTCAACTTATTCAGAAATATTTAAAGGTAATTATGAAGAAATAGCAAAAAGTGATGTTCATTGTTTATCAGAAACATATTTATCACCTGCTTTAATGAATTTAAATTCTTTAATATCAATGTCAAAAAAATTAAAATTTAGAATATTAACCATAAGTGATGGAATATTAAATGATCAAAATGAAGCTTTTATAAAAGCAAATAATATATCTAAAATAATAAAAGACAAAAAATTATTAATTAATTCTCAAGTTATAAGATATTTTACTTCAAATGAAGAACCTGATACAAAAGGTTTATCTTCTTTATTACAATTAAATAATGTTACTTTTCCTATTTTAGAAGATTTATATTCTTCTTTAGATAATGAAACTTTATGTAATAAATTATTTACTTTATTTATTAATGATGGATTAAGTAGAGATATTAAATTAAGTAATTTTGATGGTGATAATATTTTTTTTAATGAACCTTGGAATACACCTTCTAAAGATATTAATTTAAATGATGTTGAAAATTTATTTTATATTGATTCTGATTATGGAAATAAAATACTTAAGAAATATAAAGAAAATAATTGTGAGTTTATTGATGATAATTTATTTGTTTTTTGTAAAAATAATAATGAGAAAATCCCAGTTAAAATTATTTTCAAAAATAATATTACTACTGATAATTATTTAAATGTTATGGAAAGAAAATTAAAAATGTATTTACAAAAAATAAAAATATTAAAAATTTTAAACACAAAAGAATCAATTGATGAAATTGATAATATAATAAATTTTTTTAATAATTTTGAAAAAAATTTAAACCCCTTTAATGAAATATTAGATAATAAATTATCATCAAGATTAATATATATAGAAAATACATTAAAAAAGAAAAAATGTGAATTTACAAATATGTTAAAGAATATAAAGAATAATGATAAAATAAATGAATTAAATAGTCGTCAACAAGCAGAATATTTAAGGAAATTAAATGTAGATAATAAATCATCAAAGCAATTAGCAAAAAGAGCAATAAATGAAGGAATAAATTTTGATGAGGAAATAATTAAAGAAGTTAAACTAATGAAAGAACATATTAAAGAAATAGAAAATATAGATGATTCAAATCATTCAATAAGTTTTTATTCAACATGTACAACATTAGATGGAATAAAAGAAGTATGTAATATTAAAGAAGATTTATTAGAAAAATTAACAGCAATGGATATATTAAAGTTAATTAATATTGTTGGAATAGCAATAAATAAAAATTATGAAAATTATATTGATCCAATGTTATATAGAATAGATAAAATATATACTGGAAGTTTTGTATCAATAAGTGATATTATAATGGCAATTGAAGTTTCAGGAGGAAAAAATTTATGTGAAATTGGAAATCCTGATAATATAATTACTAATGTTATTCCTTATTACGATGATGAAAAAATACATTTATTTTTATTAAAATATGGTAAGAAAATATTAGAATATTCTTCTTCTTTTGGAATGAGGAAATTAATTGTTGATATTCCTTATACTTATGAATATAATTTATTAGCTGGTTTATGGAAGTTATTAAGTTTATTAATAAAAGATAAATCTGAAGTTAACATCAAATTATTTATTCATTTAATTATTTCTTATCAAAATGCTTCTGGAAATCATTTTGATTATGTTATTAAGTTAATTAAAAATCAAAAAAACATTAAAAATGGTAAATCTATTTTTATTAATCATAATAGTATGATTAATATGACTAATCCTCTTTGTTATTTTGTTAATAATATTAAAGATGAAGAAGATAAAATATTAATTAAAAGAATTTTAAGAGCAATTTATCAATTTGAAGTTTATCAATATTTTAGAACTTTAAGAAAAAGAAAATTAAATGATGAAAGAAAAAATTTCAGTAATGAAATATTAAATGATTTATTATCAATTGATTTTGAAAAAAATGGAAAAAAAGTAAATGGAATTTTTATTAAAGAAAATGAAGAAGAATTTTATGATAAATATGAAATAAATGATTTTCAATTTAATCAATATTTAAATAAATTAAGGTTTTGTGATTTAATTTGTATTGTACCTCAATTTTTAAAATGTGCTTTTGAAGAAAATCCAATTGAAAATTTTAAGAAAATACCAATAAATAATATAGATGAAAATATATTTAAAGAAAATTTAGGAATTAATTATGATGTTAAACAATTTAAATTATTTTGCATTGTTCAAGGCTTAATTTATAAAGAAAGAAAAGAAAGATATGATTCAGAAAAAAAAGAAATGATAATTGAAGATTTAGAAGATGAAAATATTGGAAATAAAATGATTAAAGATTATATTATTAGTCAATTTAAATATGATTATAATAATAAATTAAAAAAAAAAAGAAAAGAAGAGGAAAAAATTTTATCTCAGGAATTTTTAGATAAAATAATTAAATGTGATAATAAAGAAGAATTAGAAGATTTAATTATAAAAGGAATTAAAAAAGAAAATGCTCAATTTGTTTTAAAAAGTCCAAGTGATAAAATATATAATATTATAATGGAAAAATTATTAGATAAAAAAATTCAAAATATTGAATTAAGAGGAATTAAAATATTATATTTATCAACAGGTAAAAATTTAGAAAATAAAATTTTATGGAATAAAGGAAATATTGTTCAAGATATATTTAATAAAATTAATAGTGATATAGTTAAATATTTTAATGAAGATGAAAAAGTCTTTTATTTTAAAATAAAAAATAACTTTAGTTATATTTATAGAGATTTATCAAATAGATCAGGTCATAATAATGAAAAAAAATCTTATTGGGCATTAGGCTTTAAATCAATTAAAGAAATGTCTTCTATTGTAGATAAACAAACAATGGATGAATATAGAAAAATACATATTAATTGTTGTGGTTTAAATAAATTAAATGGTGTTTTATCATACAAACAATTAAAAAGATTAGAAAAGAAAAAGAAAAAGAAAATTTAATTAAAAACAAATAAATTCTTATAAATTTTTTTTAACTATTAGAAATGTTTTTTTTAATTTAATAAAACAATATTATTTGTTTTAAAAGTTATTTTCAATTTTCTTTTGAGAATTTGAATTATTCAATTAAATTTTTAATAAAATTATTATATGATATATCAAAATAAAGTGATAAATGTTACTCTCATAATTTAAAAATAAATAATTTAAGTAAAGTTAAAATTAATTTAAAGGAAAAAAACGAAAAAATTAAAAATGAAAATGAGATTTTGAAAAATTAAAGAGAAATAATAGAATGACAAATAAAAAAAATGAATGAATTATATGAATATAAGATACAAAAGATGAAATACGACTAGAAGAACTAAAAAAATTTAATAAAATTATCAAAGAAAATGAAAAATAATTTTTGAATTTTTAAATCAAAATTCTAAATGAAAAGATGGAAATTATTCTGTTGAAAATATTATTGAAAATTCAAGAGAAATTGAAGAAAGTTAAGACATTAAATAATCAAGATATTGAAAATTGTGAGATTCCATTAAAGGAATATAAAAAAGGTAATTGAACATTAAAAGATAAATTAAAAGAAAATCAAACTCATGATGAATTAAAGGAATATAAAGAAGAATCCAAATTACAATTTAAATGTTTAAAAAAACAAATAACTTATCTTAAATAGTCATTTCATATAATTAAATATAATTAAACTTATAACAATATTTTTTTGATTTTTCTTCTTTTATACCTAAAGAAATAAAGTAATAATTGCACCAAATTTTTTTAATTAGTAATTTGGAAACCTTTAAAAAAGTCTCTTTGTTATTAAGATTATATATTTAATTTCATTTATTGTTAATTTTGATTCATCTTTCATTACATTTTCTATATATTATTTCATTTATGTTTTTAAAGATAATATTTTATATTGTTTCTTACTCATATTCTATTTCTGAAATCTAAGGAATTTCCTATTTATTTATAATTTTTATTTTTTGATGTTTTTGAGGGACAATATAAAAAAAATACAAAATATAGATTAATTAGATTTAATTAAAAAATAATGTATTCTATAAAATTATAATTAAGTTAGAAGTATTTCATCTTTTTATAATATATAAAAAATATGTAATTAATTCTTTTTAATTTATTTTTACTTTTTTATTAAATAAAATGAAAGATGGAAAAATAGGTAAATTAAAAAAAGAATTACTAAATAAAGAAAAAGACAAAGTAAAAATTCCATATCAGTTATCAGATAGAAATAATCATCAAAAAATATTATTTTTAAAACAAACTTTTAAGGAGAAAGAGAATTTAAAATTTAAGAGATTAGAAACTTATGATGAAGATAGAAAAAAAATCAAGTTTAACAAAAATTTTATTTTACCTAATGTAAAAAGAACATGTTCTTTTAATATAGATATTGAGAATCAAGAAAAAGATATAAATTATCAAAATAAAGAAAAATTAAACATAAAAAATAGCATTCATTTCCAATCAAAAGATCTTTCAAATAATATTAATAACAATATAAAAAATAACAATAACATAGAAAATAAAAAGAAAATAAATCTTCCAAAAATAATAAACCACAATAACGAAATAATAAAAGATTATTATAAAAGTGAAGACCAAAATATATCATTTAGAAAAGAAATGGAAGATAAATCATATATAAAAATAAATATAATAGAAAAAGAAAATCACAAAATATCTTTATTTGCAATATTTGATGGTCACGGAGGAAAATTAGTATCAGATTATTTATATAATAATTATGAAAAGACATTAATTTCAATATTAGAAAAAAATAATTATAATATAGAAAAAAGTATAAAAGAATCATTTAAAGAAATAGATAATAATTTAGAAAAAAAACCAAATACAAAAACAATAGGATCAACAGCAACAATTATTTTAATAGATAATAATATATTATATTGTGCTAATGTAGGTGATAGTGAAAGTTATTATATTTCAAAAGATAAAATAATTAAGTTAACAAATTTACATAATTGTAATAATAAAAACGAAGTTGAAAGAGTTAAAAATAGTAAAGGATTAATTTTTGGAAATAGAGTTTTTGGTATGTTAAATTTAACTAGATCTATTGGTGATTTTGATTTTAAAATTTATGGTGTTATTAATGAACCTTTTATTTATAAAGTTAATTTAATTGAAAATTATAGTAAATATGTTATTTTGGGAAGTGATGGTGTTTGGGATGTTATTAATGATTCTGATTTAATTCAAATAGAAAAAAAATATGGTTCTTTGTGTAAAAATTTCTGTAATAAAATTGTCGAAGAAGCAATTAATAAAGGTTCACAAGATAATATTTCTTGTATTGTTATCAAGTTTTAATTTCTTTTTTTTTTTTGAGTTTTGTATGTAAATATTAAAAATATAATAATATATAAATATATATATATGTAGATTATTTCTTTAAGGTTATTATAAGGTTTTAATATGTAATTTTATGAATAGATTTTTTTTCATTTACTATTTTTTTTTTATGTTATATTTTGGAAATTATAATAATTAATTATAATTATTATATAAAATATGAAACTAAAAAAATTTGATAAAATTCAAAAATATCAATTAAGAAATAAAATAGAAAAAATATTATCAAGAACAAATTTACAACCATGTATACCATATCAAAATAATTTAAATTTATTAAATAATAAGATAAATCATTATTATGAAGCAGATTATTATAAGAATCAAAAAATAAATAATTCTTTGAGTTTTTCATATGCAATGAATAATAGAAATGAAGAAGAAAAGAAAAAAAAATTTATAGATTATCAAACAGAAAATATAATAGATTTACCAAAAGAAAATGATTATGTGATAAAATTACTTTTTAATGAATTAACTTTTGAAGAAATAAAAATAATTTTACAAAATCCCGAATTTTACATAAGGAATAATTCAATAAGGAATAATTTAGATTTTTTCCATCAAAAACATAGATTATATGAAACTTTAAATTTAGAAGAAAATCATATTAATGAAGAATCAGAAGATAGAAAATTAAGTAAAATGATAAGAAATAAAAAAAATGAAATTATTTATAGAATTAATCATCCTAATGAAGATGTTGAATCAATTAAAAATAAAGAAGAAATTGAAAAAGAAATTAAAAAAGATATTAAATTCCAAAAAATAAATTATCAAAAGAATAAAATAAGAAATGAGAGGAATGATATTACTTTAAATAATATCTTTTTAAATTCCCAAAAGGAAATTCAAAGAAAAATAAATTTATCAAATGATTTTAAAGAATATTTACTTAAAGAAAAAATAAAAAAAAGAAATATAGAAAATATAACAAAGTTAGGAAATAATATTGATCATAATTCAGAAATTATAGTAAAACCTTTTCCATTAAATCAATCAATAAATATTAAAAAACATATAAGTCATAAATCTAAAATTTTTCCAACAATTCCTAGTCCTAAACCTTCTCAAAAATTAAATGAAGTAAATGTTAGATTAAAGCAATTAAAGAAAAAAATGCTTGAAAAAGAAACTCAAAATATGATTAATATGTATATAAGTGAAATAAAAGAAAGTTTTAGTTATCGAGAAAAAAATAATGATTATTTACCTTTAATTACAAATTAAATTTAATTATTATTATGATTCAAAAGTAAATTAATTAATTTATTTTAGTGTTTTATTTAAAAATTAAATAAAAAAAAATTAAACTTCTTTTATTATTAAAATACCCATAAATCTATTAATAAAGTTATTTCTTGTTATTGAAATACTTAATCTACTTCTTCCATTTAAATTTATATATTCTTTATATTTTAAAGCAATTTTTTCATCAATGATTTCATTTTCTATATTAGTAAAACCTTTTATTATTGTATCATCAATAACAAATAATACATTTGGATAAAAATTCATATTTTGTTTTTTATCTATAAATAATATAAATTCAATTTGATAAATTCCTTTATTTCTTATTGTAATATAATAACTATTATTTTCCCAAGAAAAATTTTCAGGCGATGAATTTATACTTTGAATATTCCATTTAATATTTCCATTAACAATTTCATTATTTGAACTTATCCATTTTCCCATTATATAATCTGTGCATATTATTTTATTTATATCACTTTGATTTTTTAAAGTCTTTTGAAAATAATCATTATCAACTTTTGAATTAATATCTTCATTTATTATTGTTAAAGCTTTATTAATATCATCAATATTTACTTTTCCCTTTAAATAACTATTTAACTCTTTAAAATCAACTTTCATAATTAATGATTCTTTAATTTGACTTATTTCATATTTTAAATTATCAATATCTTTATTTAAACTTGGAGTAATATTATTATAATCTGTTAATGTTCTTCTATTATAAGTAAAGTTATTTATATTATTATAATTATTATTATTATAATCATTATTACTATTAGAATCTACTTTAATTGTTTTTTCTTCTATTTTTTCTTTTA
This sequence comes from Isotricha intestinalis, assembly GCA_023807065.1. Lineage (NCBI taxonomy): Eukaryota > Ciliophora > Litostomatea > Vestibuliferida > Isotrichidae > Isotricha > Isotricha intestinalis. Next base: position 9,770 of record JAJJLU010000042.1, read on the forward strand.
ATTTTCCAATTTCTGATAAAGTAGAATTTAAAGTTTTATAATCAACTTTATTTTGAAGTAATTCAGTAATATCAGATAAATTAGGTTTAATACTTAATTCATTAATAACAGAATTTTTTAACATATTGTATTCATTATATAAAGATTTCATTGATTTATTTAAATTATTAATATTAGTATTATTTTCTAATTTTTCTCTATTAACTGTAGAAACTAAATTATTAACAATTTCTTCTAATTTATTATTAATTGATATTGAAGATAATTTTATATCAAGTTCATTATTTTTTTCAGTTAAATTATTTATTTTAGAATCTAATGTTTTTATTAAAGAATCTAATCTTTTTTTTTCTTGTTCATTTACTCTTTTATATTCATCATATAGGATTTTAAATTTATTTATATTTTCATTTACATCATTTTTCAAATCTTCATTATTTGTATCTAATATTTTATTCATTCCTTTATTTATATCTTCAGTTACTTTATTTAATATTTGTAAATCTATTTTATCGTTTTCTAACCCATTTAAAACTTCATTAAAAGTAGAAAATTGTTTTTTTATATTAATTATTAATTGATTTAAATCATTTTCTATTTCTTCAATTTTTTTATTCATAACACTTAAATTAATAATATCAGATTTATTTGCTTTTGTATGTAAAGCACTAACAACAAAATTTTTATTTGCTTTTGTTTCAATTGAATTTTTTATTTCTGCTAATTCTGTATTTATTTTATCTATTTTATTATTTATTAATAAATTAACATCATCTAAACAAACTTTACTTTCTAAATTATTATTTATTTCAGTAAAATTTTTTATCATATCTGCATTATTTGCTTTTATTACAAGTGAATTTATTAATTCAGTTTTATCACATTTTTGATCAAGTGAATTTCCGATTTTTTGAATTTCATTATTTTGCTTTTTTATTAAAGAAAAAATTAATGTAAATCCTTGTTTGAATGTATCATTCATTGAAGAAAATTCATTTGATGAAATTAAATCTTCAATATTCTTTATTTCATCAAAATTTATTTCTGACATTGAATAAAATTAAAAATAAAAATATTTAAAAATTAAATAAATATGGTAAATAAAAAAATATAAAAAATTGAATATTATTTATTAAATTAACTATAATCCTTATCTTTTAAATAAACTTTAAGTTTATTTGAATTTGAATTTCTATTTCTTTATTATTTATAATTCTAATATTTTAAAAATAAATTAATTTTTTAATATTAAATATTAAAGTTAAATTTATTTATATATTGATAATCACATATTGATTTTGTATAAATGGATAATAATGTTAATATTGAAAATCAAAAATTATCATCTTCGCCTTTATTAAATTGTATATGTAATAATGATAATATTAGAATTCCTTTAGAAGATAAATTAAAAAAAAATGAACAAAAATATTATTCATTAACAGGAATAAAAGAAAAAGAAAAAAAAAACTCAAATGAAGTATTATCTGAATTATTAGATAATTTAGATAAAAACTCTTTAAATATTTTTTATAAAGATTCTTCATGTCCTTTTAAAAGAAAAATAGATGAATTGAATTTAAAATTTTATTTAGAAACAGAAAAATATTTATGTAATAAAACAAAAATAGAAAAAACTCAAAGTTCTTTATTTATAATATTATTTAAGCAAATAAAAATTTATATTGAAGAAATAGAAAGATTAAACTTAATTATCTTAGAAAAAAAATATGAACCAAGAAATACAATAGAAAGAACTGATGAAATATTAAAAAAACAAAAAGATTTTGAAATAAATCAACAATTAATAAAAACTTTAAAAGATTCTAAATCATATACAGAAGGAAAATTATTAAAAACTTTATTAAATGAAGATAAATTAAAAAAAGAAAATGAAAAATTAAAACAAGAAAATGAATTTTATAAAAAGCAATGTAATAAAAATATGATTAAAACTTTAACTCAATATAATTTTTATTCAAAGACTTTTAATAATTTTATTAATAATGAAAGAGGAATATCAGATATAACAAAAGCATGTTCAAATTTAAGTTGCGAAAATACAATTGATAATATATTAAATAAAAAAAGAAATAATTCAGAAAATAATAATGATTCTAATAATTATAATAATGGATTTAATACTTATCATTTTTTTCTTAATCATAGTAATGAACCTAAAAAAAGTATTGGAATAATTAAATATACTAAAGAAAAAATGAAAAATAAAAAAAAGCATTTTGAAATTATTAATGTTTCTTCTATAAATAATGTTAAAAAGAATAAAATTGTTATTTCTGAAGATAATAAAATAAAAGAAAGTGAATTATTAAATAATATAGATTTTAATGAAAGTTATAATATCAAACCTAAAACCGAAGTTATTGTTAGTAATTTAGATGATAATTATATGAATAATAAATTAATTTTAAATAATGAAAATTCAAAAAATAGAAATTCTAGTTTAGATAATTTTAATAATCATTATAATAATATAAATAAAATTAATATTAATAATAATCATATTATTAATTATAATAATAATGTATTATCAAATGATGAACAAAAGCTTAATCTTAATAATAATAAAAAAATAATTAAAAAAAAAATTCCTATTGTTAAAGTGAAAATGAATTATAAATAATAAAAAAATTTTAATTTTTTTGTGTATTTATTATTTGAAAGTAATTTATATATTATTATTAATATAAAAAAAAAATATTAATTTTCAAAAAAAATATTATATAATGTATTAATTATTTATTATATATTTCCCATTATAAATTCTTTGAATACGTTCACCATCATTCATTTCGTTGATATCAAAGCAATAAAAACTTTGTTCATTAGAAAAATTATTATCTAAAATACTAATTTTATTTTTTTTTTGATATAAAGAACATAATTCTTCTAAATTAATTTCTTTTTCCTCAATATTATCATCATTGAAGTTATTATTAATTGAAAAATCAGATAAATTTTTAAAATATCCTAATTCATAATTTAAAAATTCACTTTGTTTTTCTTTATCTTCATTTTCTTTTTGAAAATTATTTTTTTTATCATTTGATGCAGAACTTGAATAATTTGTTATGTTATTTGTATTAATATTTAAATTTATTTTTTTATTTATTGGAATTTTTTTCTCTATTATTTTTTTTTTCTTTTCTTTTTCTTTTAAATATTTTTCTTTATTATATTCTTCTTTAATTAAAGTATTTTTTAAATTTTTTTTTGAGTTATTTTTTTTTTTTGATTTTGAAAATGAATTTTTATTCAATGTTTTACTTATTTTTATTTTAGAAGAAAGATAATTTGATGAAATGTTATTTTCTTTTATTTTTGCTTTTGTATTTTTAGTTATTTTCATTGTAAAATTAAAAGGAGTTTTTATATTATTAAGATTTGATAATGTGTTATGTTTTTTTAAATATTGATTTTTTTTCTTTTTAAACTTATCTAATCTATTAATTTCTTGTTTATTTGATATTGAATTATTTGCATTAATTAGTTTTAGGAAATTTAAATTTTTTGAATCAATTTTTTTCCCATTCATTTTTTTTTAATTTAATTATTAATTATTCTTAATTATTTAATTAAGAAATTAAATGGTTGATAAGGAATTAAAATTAAAAATAAAACCAGTTAATATTGAAAGTAAAAATTATCAAGCTCAAGGATTTTTATATTATTATGATAATAATTCAAAAAAAAATAATTTAAATCATAATAAAAAAAAAGGTTTAATTAAATTTAATGAAGTAGAAGAAATTTTAAAAAAACAAAATAATAAAAATAAAAGAAATGAAGATTTTAAATTAATAAAAGCAAAAGATTATAATAATGATAATATTGATTTAAGTTCATATAATACATTTTTACAAAATTTTAAAATATCTAATGGAAATAAAAAGAAATTATCAACTTTAGTAAATCAATAAAAAAAAATAAATATAAATTAAAATATAAATGGTATAAAGAATTTAAAGAAAAATTTACTTATTAACAATGTTATTTAAATTTTGAAAAAATCTATTTTTAATTTCTATATCCAATTCATCTTTATTAACTTTATTAATAATATCCCATTGTAGAATTTCAATCTTTTCATCTTTTTTATCAACATTAATAGTTAATCTACAAAAAGGACAAGAATTATTTTTTTCTAATAACCAAGTTTTAATACAATGTTCACAAAAACAATGATAACATTTTAACATTGTATTTATTGTATTTTCATTACAAATAGGACATATTCCATTATCTGATTCATCTTTATTTTTTATTTTATTCATTCTTTCTTTTATTTTGTCATCATAAAATATATTAATTGAATCTAATAAAGAATTATTAAACATGTAAAATTCATCTAAACTTAATTTTATTGTTTTTTCTTTTGTGTTTTTATTTCTTTTTATTTTTACTTTTATTAAATTTTTAGAATTTATTTTTTTGAAAAATCCATTATCATCTAAAGAAAATAAAAGAGAATATGACGTTTTATCCATAAATATTTTTTGTAAGGTTATTGCATTTATTATTTTTATATCGTCTAAAACTTCTTCTCTTGTTTTATTACTTTTATTCCATATGTTACCCATATTTTTTATAATATATTTCTCATTTTTTCTTTTTTTTTCTTAAATATAATATTTTATTTTTTCTTATTTATTTTTATTACTTCTTATAAATGAAAAATAAATAATTCATAAAATTTAAATGAAAGGTTTTATTGAAGACAATAAAGAAGAAATGGAAAAATTAGATTTACATCTTTTACTAGAAAAAAATAAAATATCTGAAATAACATATAATAGAGTATTAATAGGTAAAAAATATATAGAGAGAAAATATAATAAAATATTAATAAAACATTTAGAAAATGAATTAATAAAGGAAAAATTATTGAAATCAAAAATACCAGAATTTGAAAAAGAAGAAATAGTATCAAATATAAGATTATCAGAGAGGAAAATTTTAAGAAAAAATTTAGAAAAATTAACAATATATGATTATAAAGAGATAAAATTAATAGGAAAAGGTTGTTTTGGTGAAGTTTATTTAGCACAAAATATAAAAACAAAAGAAATAGTAGCAATAAAGAAATTAAAAAAAGAATTAATAATAAGAGAAAATCAAGTATTAAGAATAAATAATGAACAAGATTTTTTAAGTAAAATAAATTCTCAATGGATAATAAAAATAAAAAGTGCTTTTCAAGAAGGAAATTATATATATTTAATAATGGAATATTTATCAGGAGGTGATTTAATGAAATTATTAATAAAAGAAAATAACTTTAAAGAAAAAGATGCAAAATTTTATATATGTGAAATAATATTAGCAATAGAATCATTACATCAATTAGGTTGTATTCATAGAGATATTAAACCAGATAATATATTAATTGATAAAAATGGTCATTTAAAATTAACTGATTTTGGTTTAGCTAAAATTGCAGATAATATATTTAAAGAAGATATTATTAATCATAAAGGTAATTATAACATTCATGAAAAAAATTATTCTTTTGTTGGTACTTGTTTATACATTGCTCCTGAAATTTTAAAAAAAATTGGTTATTATAAAGATATTGATTGGTGGTCTTTAGGTGTTATTTTTTATGAAATGTTAGTTGGATATTCTCCTTTTAAAGGAAAAAATAAAATTGAAGTTTATAAAAAAGTATTAGATTATAATAAATTTATTTCCTTTCCTAATAATTTGAATATTTCTAATGAAGCTAAAGATTTAATTTTTAAATTATTAACTAAAAGTGAAAATAGATTAGGTAAAAATGGAAGTGAAGAAATTAAATCACATCCTTTTTTTAAAGGAATTAATTGGAATAAAATTAAAAGTATGAATCCTCCTTTTTTACCTAATTTAATTAAAGATTATGATAGTCAATATTTTTTCAATATTGAAGGTAATGAAACTTTATGGCCTCAAAAAGAAGAAAAATATAGTTTAACTCCTGAATTTATCCCTTATAAATTTCATGGTCCTTCTTTTGATGATTCTAATAATTTAGTTAAAATTATTGAGATTATTAATCAAAAAGAAAATCAATATAAATCAAGGAATCTTATTTTAGGATTAAGTAATATTACTAATTCTCATGTTATTCATAAAACTGCAAAAGTGACTTCAAAGGTTTTAAATAAATTAGAAATGGAAAATTAAAGGTTTTTATTTTATATTTTTTTTTTGGATTTTTGTTCTTTTAAATATATTTTTGATTCGTTAAAAAGAGGAAATAATATTAAGATTTTCTTTTTATATGTATTAATTATGTATTATAAAAGGGGAAAGTAATTAGTTTATATTTATTAGTTATATAAATTAAATAAAAAAAGTATAAATAAAATTTATTTTATTTATATTGATAGAATTTTTAAAATACTAGAAATTAATTTTTTAAAAGTATTTATTACATTTTTTATTTATCAAATAATATTTTTATTCTAAAAATATTCTTCTCTTAATAACCAAAAATATTTTAATTATTTATTTTAAACTTTAAATACTAAATAAACATAAATATCATATTTTAAATGTTTTTAATATATATAAAAAATATTTATATAAAAAATTTAATATAATATTTATTATAGTTTATTTTAAATTAAATTAAATATTTTAATTATTTTACTTTTAAATGATTTATATTCATTATATACTTTTATAATATCATATACTTATTTTTTATAATTTGATATTACAATATTGGAATCTTTTTATTGATAATCAATTTTAGTAAATTTGAAAAGAGGTGAAATTTCAGGTTTTGATTTATTTCTTTTTTGATTAATATGATTTTCCAAATTAGAATTTAAAATTTTTTTCCTTTTATTTTGAGAATTATGCTTACTTATTGAATGATTTCTTATTTTCTTTCTTTTAATTGGAATATTTTTTTTTAAATTAGTTTTTTTAAAAACATTATCAAGATTTTTTATTAATTCATTTTGTTTCAATCCAGAACAAATTTTTGTTTTATCTTTTTTTTTTTTTACTGACATTTGGTTTGAATTATTATAATGATATTTTGGTGTTAAAAAACCACTATTATCTTTTAAATTTATTTTTAATTGATTAAAATTATCATCACTTTGTTTACTAGATATAATTGATATATTATATAAACTTGATGTTTTATCTTTTTCATTGTCATTACTTTTATTTTTAATTTTTAAAAGGAAATTATAATTATGAAATTCAATTAAATATTTATTAATATTATTTTGTAAATCAACAATATATTTTAATTTATTTGAAATAAAAACTTGATTAGTTTTTATTATTGTAAAATCTTTTTCAATTGAATCTATTTTTTCTAAATGATCAGTTATATCTATTAAATTATAATATAATTTATTTTCCATTGAATGAACATAATTATCTATTGACATTGCATAAATTCTACTTACATGTAAATCATTTTTAAATAATTTACTTTCTGCTCTTAATTTTAATAATAAACACATTTTTTCTTTTAAAATTGATTGATTATTTTCTTTATTTTTACTTTTATGATTTCTAACAAGAAATAATAAAGTTTTAATTAAATTCGCAGCTTTATTTAATTTATTATCTGGATTGAATATTCTTTTTAATTTTAAATAAGCTTTTTTTTCTGTAGAATTAAATAATATTTTTTCACTTAAAGTAGCAATAATTAAACCTACAGTTAATAATCCAAAAAAAGAAGAAATAAATAATAAAAGTCTTCCAAATGAAGTTCTTGGATATTCATCACCGTAACTTACACTAGTTATTGTTACAAAAGTTAACCAATAAGTATTTAAAAAGTTTGATAAGTCATTTAAACCTTTTTTACTATATAACATTGTTTTTTTATTAAAGGAAAAACACTCGAAATCTTTTATTAATATACTTATTAATAATGATATAAAAATTAATAATGAAATAATAATTTTCAATCTTCTATTGTTTAATTCTGATTTTATTGTAAATGATATTCCTGATTCTATTTTATATGTTTCACATATTATTTTACTTATTATTGTATTATATTTACTGAAAGCTCTTATAAGTCTTAAAATATTATATAATTTCAAAATGTGAAAAAGAAATAAAACACTATTTAAACTAAATGCATATATATTATCTGTTGATGTTCTATAAAACATTATATTTAAATATGGTGGATGAATGAATAAACAAATTAAACATTCTAATAGTAAATTTAAAAAAAATTTTGATGAAAATAAAGATTGATTATCTGGTATTTTTTCTTCTTTTTTTTCTAAATTCAATTGATAATTATATTTTATTATTAATATTAAAATTGATATCATTGCAATAATAATATTTATTAATCTAAGAATATTTTCATTTTTTGTTATTTTTCTATTCTTTAATTGTTTTAAATCTTCAATAGAAATATTTCCTTCTTTATTATTTGTTTTTTCATTAAAATAATCTAATGATTTATAAGAATAAATTTGATTGTCTATGAAAATAATAAGAAAAGAAATAATTGTTAAAAAAGATAAAAGAATATCACAATATTTTATTTTTATTAAAGATTTATCATAAATAGATAGATAATTATTTGTTAAATAATTTAAAAAAAATAAAGGATCTTTTGTATTTAATGACATAAAAGATGAATGTCTTTTTTTTTTTAATGAAGAATAGTGTTTTATAATAATATTCTCATCAATTTTATTTAATAAAGAACTTCTTTTTGGATTATGATCAATGAAATTAATATTTTTTTCTTCTATATCTTCTATTTTTTTTTTATTATTCAAAAAATCATTAAATTGATTATTATCGAGTATTGAATGAGAATTATCATTCTCTTTATTCATTATATTATCTGTTAAACGAATTTTATCAAATATATTTGTTTTTGGTTTTTCATTCATTTGATTATCATTAGAAACAAATAATTGATCTCTTGATGTATTATTATCAAAATGAAAATCAACAGTTTTAAACATTATTTATTTAAAATTACTAAAATAATTAAAAAAACATGAAATCATTTTGAAAATTTATAATTAATTTTTTTATAAATTTTATAGGAATGATTCTCTGTTAAAAATATATAATAAAGAAAACAAGTTAAAAATAATTTTTAAACACTGAAAAAAATAAAAAAATATTTTATTAAAAAAAACAATGGTAGAAGTGAAAGAAGTACCTTTAGAAAAATTAACAAAAGACCAATTGAATTATTTAGGAAATGAAATAAAGAAAGAAATATCAAATTATTCATCCTATTATTCCTCATATAAAATAGCATTAAATAAATATTATGATAATAAAGAATATATAAAAGATTTAAGGAATTATGAAAATAAAGAAATTTTAATTCCAATGACAAGTAGTTTATATATTCCAGGAAAATGTATTGATGTAAAGAGATTAACAATAGAAATTGGAGGAAATTTTTTTGTTGAAACTACAATAGATAAAGCTGATAAATTTTGTGATAGAAAAATAGAAACTTTAAAAAAAAATATGGATGAAATTGATTGGTTAATTCAAAATAAAAATGTTCAATTAAACGCGGTTAATCAACATCTTATTGAGAAACAATTATAAATTCTTTGAATTTTATTTAAAAAAAATAAATTATTTATTATATTAAAATATTTAAAAATTTTTATTTTAAAAAGAATAAAAAAAAATGAATAAAGAAATGAAAATAAAAAAAATACAAATAAATAAAGGTTTAAAAAAACATAAAAAAGTAAATTCACAATTAATAATGTCAACATCATCATCATTGAAGAAAAAATTTATAACTGAAGAAAATTCTCCAATAAGAAATAAGAGTTCTCAAAAAATTTCAATAAATAATATAAATGTAAACACAAATAATTTAAATTTAAACACAACATCATGGAATATTGATTTATATAAAAAAATAAATACAATGACTAATTCTCCAATAAAATATAATAATAATAGTAATAATAATAGTAATAATTCAAGTACTATTTTTGATAAAAATGTTGTTAATGAATTAAGAAATCAATTTTTTGAAATCACAAAGAAAAAAAAAAATATAAATGAATACAACAATAATAATAATATTATTTTAAAATATGATAATTCTAAAAAAAATCTAAAAGCAAATTTAAACGAAAATAAAAGTAAAGAAAGAAAATCTAAAGTAAAAATGGGGAAAAAAAGTATGAATTTATTTGATAATTTAAAAAATAATTTTTTAAATCAAAATATAAATAATAATAATAATAATAATAATATAATAAAAAAAGAAAGGAATGAAAGTAGAGAAAATAAAAATAAAAATTTAAGCACTAAAACACAATATTGTGAAACAGAAAATCTTTCAAGTTTAGATTTAAATTCTTTAAATAAAATAAGATCTTATGATAATACTCGAAATTTAAAAAATGAAAGCATTCAAAATACAAATAATACAAATGAAAGTTTTCAAATAAAAGAAATTTTTAATAAATATAATAATGAAATTAATGAAAATAAGAAATTAAAAAAAGAAAATTATGAATTAAGAAAATGGATTAATGTTCTTAAAGATGTTATAATAATTCAAAATAATATTTTTAAAAATAAAATTAATGAAAATAATGTATTTCATACTCAAAGAGAAAATACTTTAATTAAAGAAAATAATAAATTAAAAAAAGTGATTATTGATTCTTTTGATGCTATTAAAATCTTTGATAAAAATTCTATTGAATATAATAATAAATTAAATAGAACTTATTCTCAGATTTTAACAGAAAATAATTATTTAAGAAAAATATTACTAAATAAAAAACAAGATAATCAAAATAAGAATAAAATTAAAAATCGAAATTATAATTTTTCTAATAAATATAATTATCATTTAAATAGGAATTCTTCAAAAATTAAACTTGAAAAAAATAAAGAAGATAAAGAACAAAAAGTTAATTATGTTAATACAATCACTCATTTTGGTAATAGTCATGTTTATTTAAATCAAACTATGAAAAAAGAAATGTTAAATAATATTAAAGGTAAATCAAGTTTAAATAATAATAATAATGCTAATTCGAATTCAAATTTTCCTTTTCGAAATAAACTTTTAAATCAGATTATTTCAAAATTAAAATATAAAAAATAAATTTAATTTGATTGTTATATGAATAGAATATTATATGTTATATATTATTATAAATTAATTGATTTTTTTTTGGAATACTTTATTTTAATTATTTTATTTTTAAATGAAAGAAAAATTAAAATTTAAAAATTTAAAATGATTAAAGAAGAAAAAAAAAGAAATAAAGAAATAAAATTTCAAAATAATAATGATAACACAATATATGTAACTAACAAAAAAGAATTTTTAAATAAAAATAATATTTTAATAAAAGAAAAAAGGAAAAAAATAAGAGTAAATAATTCAGATAAAATAATAAAATCAAATGAAAATTTAAAAAAGTTAAAACCCAAATTTTCAAAATCAATGTCTTTTATTCCTTTAAATAAATATGAATGTCATAATATTGAAAAATTAAAATATGATTTAACAAAAGATTATAATCAATTACATATAAATAAAGATGAAAATTTTATGGAAAGAATGAAATTCGATATTTATAAAAGGCAAATAAGAGAAGAAAGAATAAATAATTTAATTGAAAAAAATAAAATAAAAATTGATGAAGAAAATAGAATTAAAGCTTTTAATAGATTAATTGAAGATGCTAATAGAAGATTTGAAGTAAAAGAAAATTTAGAAATTAGAAAAAATAAATTAAAAGATGATATTGATGATAATATTACTGTTAAAAAATATAATGAATATGAATGGAAAGAAATTTATAATAATAGATTTATTAACTTTGAAAAATATGTTAATAATAAAATTAAACTTTTAAAAGATAAAAAGAAACAATTAGAAAAAAAAATTGAAGATGAAGAAATGAATAGGTGTAAAAATCAAAAATGTTCAAAAAAACAAATTGAAGATATTTCGACAAGATTATATCAAGATTTTTTTAAAAGGAAAATGAAATTAGAAGGAAATAATTCTAAGTGTAATAATTATGATAATGATACTATAAAATATAAAAAAACAATTAAATCCTCTTCTTATTATTTTATTGATGATGAGCTTACAATCAATAATTATTCTAATAAAAATCAAAATAATTTTTTAAATGATAAAGATTTTATTAATTTTAATAATAATAATAAAAGTAAAAAAGATTGTAATCGTATTTTAAATTTAAAATTAAATATTAATAATATGAATAAAACATTTAATGAAATTAAAAAAAGAAATAAATCAACTTCCAAAAAGAATATAAATTAAAAAAGATTTAATGAAAAAAAGCAAATAAAAAAAAAAAAGACTAAAAAAAATATATATATATATATAAATAAAATTAAATCTTTTAAATAATTTTAAATCTTAATTCCATGTAAATTAAAATCTTTAAAAATCATTTCAACTTCTAAATTAACTTGTCCAGTAGAAATAGAATAAACCCCGAATTTTTCATTAACAGAATAAATAGCACTTTTATGTTCAAACTCAGGATTATTTCCAAGAAAAACTTCTCCTAATCCAGAATTTACACTTTCAGAAGGTCTCCAACATGAAATACACATTTTAGAAAATCCTTTCTTAACAGGAAAATAAGCAACTCCATATCCCATTAAACAATTACGAGAATCAATTTCATTACTCCATACTTCAATTAATATTTTAGGCCAACCTGTTATACTACGACAAGATAAATTAATATTTAAAGGTTGATCAAAGTGAACAACATTCACATTCTCTTGACCTGATGATAAACATTGAAATGTTTCTCCTTCTAATTCACCATCAATTAAAGTAAAGTTTGATCCTATTAATATTTTATATTTTATATATAATTCATCACTGTTAAATCCATTTGCGTTTAATATTCTACCTGTTATATATATTTGAGGTGTTGCAAACGCATTTAGCATTTTTTTTTTTAAATTTTTTTTTTATTTTTTTGAAATTTTAAAAAAAGAATAAAAAGTATAAATAAAATAAATTTAGTAAATTACATTTTTTTAATTTTTACTTTCATTTTCTTTTGAATCTTCTTCTTCTTTAATTAAATTACCATCTTTTTCATCTTTTTTTTCTCCCTCGGATTTTTTTCTTTGAGATTTTATTTTTCCAACAGAAGATCTTCGATGAGTCATTTTATTAACAATATTACCAATAAATCCACTAGGTAACTTACTGAATTTTCTATTCTTTTGAATATCATAAATTCCTTTAAAATTATGTCTATTAAGACGATAATATTGTTCAATTTGACTGGGAATAACCATTAAAACTCTTTCAGCTAATTTAGTAGCTTTTCCTTTATAATCATTATTCTTAATAAACATACAAATATCTCTATCACATTTATTTCCATTTTTATCTTCTAACCATTGTCTATCACCATCGAAAGTATACATATCAGAAAAATCTTCATTTCCAATTCCAACCATAATAACTGAAAAAGGTTGAGGTGAATTTCTTATCATTAATTTTTTAGTATCATCAAAATCATGAATAGTACCATCAGTTAATATTAATATTATAGTATATATTGAAGTTGGTGTTTCTGTATCTTTTATTATTTGTAAATTTTCTCTTATTATTGGAGTGAAATAAGTTGGACCATCTAATTTAACTTCATTTAAGCTTTTTTTATATTCATCAACACATTTATTAATCCCATTTAATTTTTCTTGTTTTGTTAAAGTAACAGGGAAACAATGACTTGTTTCTCCTAAAGGAGGAACAATACCACCAAAACCTAATAAAATAATATCACCAAAGAAATCATAACATAAAACAATTTCAGATATTGCTCTCATTACTAATTCATATTGACTTGGTTTATTAATATCAGAAACATAATGAAGTGATCTTGGATTTTTAGGATCTAAATTACTTTGAGTATAATCTATTGCTATTGATAAATGTATTTGTAAACCATTTTCAACTAAATCTATAAATCTACTTATTTTTTCTATATTATATTCTATATAAAAATATCCCATTGTTGTTTGGCCTTCACCAATAATATCAATTTGAGTTTTATTTTCCATTGCTTTATTTAATTCTCCTAAGTTTGTATCAACATGACCAATTTTACCAGAATAAACACCATAAAATTCAATAGTTATTTTTCTATCTTTTTCACCGAGACATAAATCTTGTAAAGTAATCATTTGTGCTTGAAAATGAAATTGTTTTCCTTGATGTTCTTTACTCTTCCAAACTTTTTGTGCTGTTTCTCCATTATTCCAATTTGATATTACTACAAAATAATCTGAATATGGTAATATTGATAAATCTGTGTATAAGTTTAATGTTACAAAAGAATTTTTTGTCTCATCTTTTAAGACATATCCTTTTATTATTATTGATTGAAATTCAGTATTTCCTTTGTAAAAAAAGGGTAATTCAATACTCATTGTTTTTGTTCCTACTATTTTTCCTAATGTTGTATTTACGACTTGAATATTATCTGGTAATTCTATTTCTGCTTTAACTTCTTGAATTTTTTGGAAACAAAAAAACATTTGGAATTTCTTTTTAAAAGTCATTTCTTTATTTTCAAAAATTTCAGTTGCTCCAATATATACAAATTGATTATCTTTTATTAAATCACTATGATATAATTTAATTCTACTTCCTATGAATTCATCTCCTAAATTTGGTTTTTTAAAATCATAAGATATTGTTAATAATACTACGATATTATCATAAGATAATAATCCTTTTGCATTTGCTGTTGGAACTGCATTTTCTTTTATTTGTTCATGATTTCTAAGATAGTATATTTCACCTTCTGGAAATAATTTTGTTTTTATTCGAGTATTTTCTACTTGGTCTATTATTGGAGGGTTTAATACTTCTTCATTTATTTTTTCTATGTTTGTATTTCCTGCTCCCATTTTATTTTATTTTTTTTTTTCATTTTCTTTATTTATTTTTTATTTTTTTTAATGGAATTTTTAGATTCTGAAAGAATGAAAGAATTTAATTATAAACAAAAAAAATTTGAATATTATTCTAAGGAATTTGAAAAGTTTTATAAAGAAAATAGAAATAAAAATATTGAAGATATTATTCGTGATAATCAAGATTATAAAAATAAATTAAATGAGATTAAAGAAATACCTGATGAAATTAAGGATTTAATTGAAAAATATGATGATAATAAAGTACAAAAAGATAATAACTTAAATTAAATTTAAATACAACATTTATAATTAAAACAATTTTAAGTAATTATCACTGAATTATTTTTTTTTAATTTTTATAACTAATAATTATTTTTTAAAAAATCAATGCTTTTAATTCATATATATTTAATAAGTTTTTAATTAAATATAAAAAAAATGGATCAAGCTAATTCAGATGACATGGAACAATTTAAAAAAGAACAAAAAGAATTTGAAATCTTTGTTAAAGAAATAGAACAAAAAAAAGCAGATTTTGAGAAAAAGAAACAAGATATTATTCAAACTAATGAAGATATTAGAAAAAAATTAGATAAAATTAAAAAAAGAAGTGAAGAAATTAAAAGTCAAACTGGAGAAAGTGGGAAATAAAACTTTTTTTTTTATTAAATAAATATACAATAATTTTTTAAAACTCCAAAATTTCATTTTGAATATTATTATTATAGTTTTTAATTTATTTAATTTTCTTTTTAAGAAAATATAAAATTCATTTTTCCATAAATACAATCCTTTTGAATCTCTTATTCTATTAACTTTATATTAAATATTATTACAATATTTAAAACAAATAAAAAAATTCAAATTCTCAATTATTTAAATAAAATAACATAAATAATAAAATATTATATAGAGAAAAAAAAAAATGGAATATAGTTTTAAAAAAGAATTTCCTTTAGAAAAAAGAATAGAAGATTGTAAAGAAACATTAAATAAACATCCAAATAGAATACCAGTAATATGTGAGAAAGCACCAAATTCAAAATTTCAGACTTCAATAAATAAAACAAAATATTTATGTCCAATAGATATGACAGTATCTCAATTTACGTTTTTAATAAGACAAAAGTTAAATTTATCTCATGGAGCAACTATTTATTTTTTAACAGGAGATAATGTTACTTTAACTGGGAATCAATATATGAGTGAAGTATATCAAAATCATAAAGATAAAGAAGATGGTTTTTTATATATTACTTATGCTTCTGAAGTTTTTTTTGGTTAATTGATTTGATTTTATTTATTTTCTTTTTTTCATTGTATTATATTAATTAAAAAAGTTTAAATATATATTTTTAATTATCTTTTTTATTTTTATTTTATTTTTTCAATCGTTTTTAGATGATATAACATCCTTATAAGGTTCTAATGTTTGAGTTAAGAAATTAACAATATTTTCTAAATGATATTTTAACATACCTAATTTCATATTTTTTTCTGCAATCACTGTAATGATATAACCATATAAATTACTTAATAAAATATTTGAAGTATCGTTTTCTATTAAAATATAATTTAATTTATCTTGATTAAAATAAGTTTCTTCAACTTCATAATATTCTATCCAAATTGAAGGTAAAATATCTAAAATTGTTTTATTAATATCTTTTCCTTCCATACATAAAATTCCTCCTCCTAATGTACTTATTATTATGGTTTCCATTCCATTATTAATTCCTTTTCTTAATAATTCACTTAATGCTACTGGATTCATTTTTTAATTTAAATAATAAATATTAAAAATAAATGAATTTTATATTTTTTTTTATTTTATTATTGAAATTTATTATTATAGTTAAATTTTAAACATTTTTTATCATCTAATATTTATTATAATAATCATTTTTATATATCATATTTTCCTAATTCAATGGTTGTAAATGTTATCTTTTTTTTCTAATTAAAAAAATATTAAAATAAATAATAACTTAACTATTTTATTTGTTTAATTTTAGAGAATTTATTGATATTCTAATTCAATAAATTTTTTATATCCTTCAAAATCAAAATCTTTAAAGCTATTATTCTTATAAAATTTTATCATATTCATATAATCATATTCTTCAGAAGTAATTTCATTATCTATTAATTTAAACATTATTTCTGCTTCTTTATCATTTGGTCTTGAATATAAATCATCATAATTTAAAAATTTTTTACTACAATTAGTATAAAGAAATTTTGAATTACCATAATTAATAGTACTATTAATATTTTCAATTGAAATTAATTCTTCTTCTCTTATATATTGGATTATTAATAAATTTTTCTTATTAAAATATCTTTTCATTGTTGCAAATGCTTTTCTATTATTTTCTTCTTTAATTAAATATGAATTATCTTTTATTTCTTTTTCAAATAATGTATTATTTACTTCAATAATTGTAACCAAAAAAACTTTTCCTTGATTTATTAAATTATTTCTAAAATTATTTAAATGAATTAAATTAGTTTCTACCAATTTTTTTCTTTCTTCTGGAAAATTATAAAAATCAAAAAATTTTTTATTTTGTTCTATTATATAAATATCATAAACAATCATTGCATAAATTTTTTGTAATTCAAACATTTCATTTAAAAAAGGATTTTTACTTTCATTAACAGTAATAACTAAATAAAAAGAAATAAACTTTTGTAAATTTAGAAAAAAAGAAAGAAATGATTCAGAATGAATATAATATTCTTCAACACAATCAATTTTAATATAATTATCATCATTAATATCATACTTTTTAATAATAGGAATTGGTTTATTAATTAATACTGAAATTTCTTTAATTATTCCTAATAAAAATTGATTTTTATTTATATTTATAATATTATCATAATTAACATTATCAATTTTACTTAAATAAATTAAATGTCCATATAACCATAAACTACATGATTCATGTTCTTGAATAATATAATCATAAAATATTTTTATATTTAAATATTGAAAAATATTTTGATTAATTCTAGTAATCAATGAATTATTATTAATACAATGTCCTTGTGAAGGATCAAAAAGAAGATATTTTTTTTCATTCTTATTATTATCAATTAATAAAAGAGAAACATGTGATGAATAACTAATAGGAAGAAGATAAGTTTTTTTCAAAGTTAAATTTTGAATAAAATTTGATAAATTAATTTTAAGAGTATAATATAAAAGAGGTAATATTTCAATATTATATTTATTTCCTGAAATAGCATAAGTGAATCCTAATATTAAAAGTGATTGTTCAGAAGATGGATAATCACATTTAGAATATTTATCATTTATTAAATATTCCATTATTTTTAAACAATCTAATTCTTCATCATAAAATTCAAAATTTTTTATTTTTTCTAAAATTATATATTCATCTTCTTTAATATTTTTTACTAAAGTAAAGTAATTATTATCTTTATTATAAAATCTATATCCTATAATTTGAGATTTTTTCATTTTTTTTTCTTTATATTCTTTACTTGAAAATAGTAATGTTACATTTTTTGGTACTCTTTCAAGTGTAAAAATATCTTCTTTTTCATATAATATTTCAGTATATCCATTATTCTCTTTGTTTATATATTCTCTTTTTAATAGTAATTCATTTTCCTTAAATTCTTTTATTGCATTTAGACTTTGTTTTGCATTTTTTAATGTTATTGTTCCTTTGAAATATTGTAAATTTTCAGTTGATGACATTTTCTTTTTATATTTTAAAATTGGGGTTAATATATACAAATTTAAATAAATTAATTATTTTTTTTATTTTTTTAATTTATTTTCATATTTTTATCAATTTGAAATGATAATAAAAAAAAATTTAAATATTGAAATATAGAAAATTTATTTTAAAAAAATAAAGTTTTAAAAATAAAAAATTTAAATTGTATTGAAATATTAAGGATGGGGATTGGGGATT
>JAJJLU010000043.1:0-27660 GCA_023807065.1 Isotricha intestinalis
TCCCCAATCCCCAATCCCCAATCCCCAATCCCCAGTTCAACCTAATTTGAGTGATTATTTATTTCATCAAATTATAAAATATTTCTTAAAAAAAATTTTATATAAAAAAATTTTTGGAAATTCCCCGTACTGAAGGAATTAATTATTTATTAATTTGTATCCAATAGATTTAATATTTCCTCTATTCTCTTTTTTAAATTTTAAATCAACATTAGGATAATAAAATACATCATCATGTTCTACGAAACCATATTCAGTTATTGCAGCATCAACGAATGCATATTTCCTTTTATTAGAAATAATATTTCTTCCAAAAAGATTATCTTCTTCTTCTTCAAATTCATAAGTGTTATATGTATTTTTATTACCTTGATCGGCTGTTACTGTTTTTGTTTTTTTTAAATTTTTTTTTTTTGAAAAAAGTAATTTTACATTATCAGGGGGAACTTTATTAATTAATGAATCATAAAAAGTCTTTACATCAAAACTCTCAATTTTATATTTTTCAATTAAATTTTTATATTCATTAGAAGAATTTCTTAAAGTCATTCCTAAATTTTTATATAAATAATATGCGATTTCATATTTCTGATATAAAACTGAAATATCCAAAATATTCATTCCTTTTAAATTTTGTAAATTTAATGCTGCTTTATATTTTTCAATGAATAATTTTACTAAATTTAAATGACCATATTTACAAGCTAACATTAAAGAAGTATTTTTTCCTACATTTTCTTTAAAACTAATTGTCCAGTTATTTTCTATTAATAATTCTGAACATTTTATACTTCCATAACAAGCACAAATGTTTAAAGCTGTGAAAGTTTCTTCTTTATTAATATATTGATTTGGAAGAAATACTCCTTTATTATCTGGATTTTCTAACATATCTTTTACTTTATCAACATTATCTTTTGATAAATAATTTATAAATTTATCTTTTAATGCTGAGTTACCCATTATAAATTTTTTCTTTTTTAATTTTTTTTCATTTTATAATTTTTTAATTTTAAAAAATGATTTTAATAAAGTTATCTACCTTAGACATTACTTAGTTATTGGATTTTTTTTTCATAATATTAGAGTTTATAAAAATGTTGCATTTATTAATTTTTGTCATTTTCATCACCACTCTTCTTTAAAAAAGGAAAAAAATAAATTATAAAAATATGGAAAAAATAAATTCATTCATTTAAATCCTACTATTAACTTAGATTATATTTAAGTTCAGGCTACTAATAAAGAATGTAAAAAGAGTATTAAACTTTTCTATAAGTGAAGATTCTTTTGGCTAATAAAGAAGATTTTCTTCCAAAAAAAATAATTAATAACATCAATCTTAAAGAAGATGAAAATCATTAACAATATATTTTGTTCAAAATCAATATTATTTTAATTTAATTAATTAAAAAAAATAATTATATAAATAATAAAAGAAAGATTCTTGAAGTAGCATAAAAATTTAAAAAAAAAATAAAAAAAATAAAAATGGGTAAACGTACAAGACGTAAAACACTGCAATCATCACAATTATTAAAGAAGAGAGTGACATCATCTTCATCATCTCCAAAAAAGTCTCCTTCTCTTTCATCAAAGAAGGGTAAATGGACTCCAGAAGAAGACAAACTTCTTTCTTCATTAGTGAAGCATTACAACAGTCGTAATTGGAGAACAATATCAAAGAATATACCAGGTCGTTCACAGATTCAGTGTCAACATAGATGGACAAAGATCTTGCAGCCTGGATTAGTAAAAGGACCATGGACACCACAAGAAGATCAAAAATTGAGTGAATGGGTAAAGAAACATGGAGCAACAAAATGGACTCTTTGTGCTGAAGGGATTCCTGGAAGAAGTGGGAAACAATGCAGAGAACATTGGAATAATTCTTTAAATCCTGAAGTTAAAAAAGGAAGTTGGAGTTGTGAAGAAGATTTTTTAATTATGGTTTTTTATAAGAAATATGGAGGAAGTTGGAAAAAAATTATTCCTATTTTTAAAAAAAGAACTGAAAATTCTATTAAAAATAGATTTTTTAGCCAATTGAGAAAAATTGCTTCTAGTTTCATTCAAAGTAAAGAAAAAAAATTTTCTGCAAAAATAAAGTTGAAAACTCTACTTGATTATTTAGGTATTGCAACAGAAAAAGCCAGAGAAAAATTACTTAAGGAAAGGCCTATGAATGATAGTGAACTAGAAATATTCATTGATGGTTATGATGTAAAATTGAAAAAAATGGTTCAAATGAAAAAAGAAGTTAAAAATAATAATAAAAATAATAATATTAATAATAATAGTAATAATAATAATACTGATGAAAATGTGAATTTAAATAATAATAGTGTTAATAATGATATTTTAAATGATGAGAAAGAAGACAGTGTAAGTAATAATGTCCCTTCAATTAATGAGAATAATAATGGAAATAACGGAGAAAATAATATTTTAAGAAAAAGTAATAATATTTCAAATAACATATTTAATACTTCAACAAGTATGACAACAAATAATAATAATTCAATAAATACAAATTTAATAGGAAACAATACTACAGGATGTTTTAATGTTTTAGCATCATTAAGAAGTAATGAAACTGGAAATTTTAATAATTTTGGTGGTTTTGGATTTCAAACACAAATTTCAAATTTAAGTAATGCTTCATATAGTGCTTTACATTTACAAGAAAAACCAACAAATGTTAATATAAATAACAATATAACTCTTAATATAAAAATAAATCAAAACAATAATAATAATAATAATTCTAAATTTGAAAAAAATGATTCATCATACAAAAAATATCCAACAATAATGGCTAAAGGATTATCAAAAGAAATCACAAATAATAATGTTGATATAAATAATCTTCAAAAAGAAATTTTAGAAAAATGTGATAATCCTGAAATATTTTTGTCTATTGATAATGAAGAATTATTTGATAATGAAAGTAATATGGAAGATAATTTTGACGGTGGATATTATAAAAAACCAAGTAACACTGGTTTTAATGGAGGAAGAGTTTTTAATAATGAAATTCCTAATTCTTCAAAATGGCAAAGAAAAGTTTCTAGGCAAATTAAAAAAAATGATGATAACATAGGAGATAACAATCAAAATATAAAATAAATATAAAATAATCAGTAATCATATTCATAAGTGACATTTTTTCTTATATTGTATATTTTACAATTATTATTTCCTTTTCGCTTTAAAATATATATTATCCTTTATAAATTTAAATTCCTTTACAAATGTTTATATAATAAAAAATTTTAAAAATTTACTTAAAAAGTTTATTGTTTCTTTTGTATTTATTTATTTATAAGTTTTGTGGTTTATAATAAATCTTGGTTTTAAATAATTAAATCATATTAAATAAATAAATATAAACGCAAAAAAAATAAATTTATTTTTTTCTTATTTTATAAGAATCTCTATAACTTTTAACTTCATCATCTTCACCAAAGGCATTTTTAACTTTTCTATTATTAAATAAGTTAAATTTATTATTATTATAGTAATTCATTTTATATTTATTATTTTTCATATTATAATTATAATCTCTAATATTTGAAATTAAAGTTAAATAATTAATAGAATAATTTTCTTTTTTTCCTGTATTAAAAGATATAGGTCTATTCATGATATTAATATGATTAACACTATTTTTCAAATAATTTGATAAATTATTAATTTCTATTTTTGTATTTAAATCACTTCTTTTTGAAGAATTTGCTCTTAATTTAAAAATTCCATCATTATCATAATTTAAAAACTCAAAAGAAGGTTTATTAAAATATATAGGATTCATTAAAGTATTATCAAAAATATCTGAAGAAATTTTTCTTTTAAAATTTATTATAGTATCATTTATAGGAATTTTTATTTTTCTTGAATATTTATTTTTGTTATTTTTATCATATATATTTGTAATTATTGTTCTATAATAATTAATTTTTTTTTCTGGAGAAAAAGTTGAACCTATCTTTATTTATATAATTTAATTATTACATCATTCAAATTTTTTCTAAGTCTTTTCATTAAATTTTTTTAATTAAATAAAATAGTTTTGAAAATTTATAAATTTATTTTTTATTAATTTAAATTCTATAATATCAAAAAAAAGGAAAATTTTATTGCTCATATTCAACAACATCATCTTTAGGAGGAACTAAATATAATGTTGGATAAGTAATATCATTATCTTTTTTACCATCATTAATATGTTCCCATTCTAAATAATATTGATAAATATTTTTATATTGACTCATACTAACAACAATATTTTTATGAGTTTCACTAGGTAATTTTCTTAGAATATTAGAATATCTACTAGGAATAACATTATTATAATTTGCATCAAAATTTTCTTTTTTGATAATTTCTTGGATTTGATTTATAAAATCTAATTTAGTTTCTAAAATTTCTCCAAACGATTTTTTTGCATTAAATTGTCCATCAACTTCATCAATATGAATTAATTTAACATCTTCTATATCTTGAAAAGGAGTTTTATCTTTCAATCTAAATCCAATAATATATAAAATGAAATAATAAAATTTATCTCTAACTTCAAAACTCCAATGAAAAAATAAATTATAAAATTTAGAAATAAAAACACTATTACAAATTTCACCAATATGTGAAATTGGCATTAAATGAACGTTTTTATAATAAAATAAAATAAATTTAGCAACACATAAAGAATGATCGATTTGAATAATTGCTTTCATTGCTTGGCTGATAATATTATAATTAAATTTAGCAAATAATTGATTTGGATATTTTTCATGGAATTTTTTAAAAATTAAATCAATAATATCAATTAAATTAAATATACCAGTAACATCATAAACATTTGTTTTAACAATAATTCTTTTTACCATTTCATTAATAACATTATCATTATTAATAAATAATGGAAATAATTCCATAAATTGTTTTGGATAAGCTTTAACATGTCTAATTTCAATTTCATGTAAAATTGCATCTATAATATTTTCAAATCCAGGAATATTTAATAAATTTACTATTCCTGTTTCTGCTTTTCTATTAATATAATTAATTAAATTTTGAACTAAAGAAAAAAATTGAAAATCTTTTTTAGCAAATTTTTCTCTCCATTGATTTCTAAAATTATCAGATTTATTATCATTTATTAATGATTTTATTTTTTCAATTTTATCTTTAATCTCATTATCATTATCATTATTATGATTTTTTAAAGCTAAATCTAATCTAGAATAAAATAAGTTTTCCCATAAAATTAAATTATTTATTGGATCTAATTCCATAAAATCTTCTTCTGA
The DNA here is from genome assembly GCA_023807065.1 of Isotricha intestinalis. Taxonomy (NCBI): domain Eukaryota; phylum Ciliophora; class Litostomatea; order Vestibuliferida; family Isotrichidae; genus Isotricha; species Isotricha intestinalis. Next base: position 5,313 of record JAJJLU010000043.1, read on the forward strand.
TTCTGCTCTATTTGGATAATATTTTATTGAATTATTACTGATTTTTTTAGTAACATTATTAGATATTATTTCAATAAAAACATTCCTAAAAATAGGAATTCTAAAGTAAACAACACTTAAAAAAAATTCAGTAAATATTTTACTAGGATTATCAGCAGTATTTCCCCTAGAAACACATTCTAAACAATATTCTAAACAAGAATAATTAAAATCTAAGAAATTTTCAATAATTTTATTTTTTAATAAATTTTCATTTAAAAATTTAGTTTCTTTTGTCCCAAATTCACCATTAATATCAATGAACCATTTTTTATATAAAGTTCCTAAATCAAATTCACTTCTTTCATTAATAGTTTTTAAAATTTGAAAACTAACAATTCTTTGATCAGGATTTAATTTATCAATAACTTCAATTAATATCATTCCTAAATCAAGCAAAACATTTTGTCCAGTATATAAATCATTATCATTAGAATAACCATAATATAAAGCATTATCTTCAATACTTTTTTCAAGAGTGGATTTAATTTCAATTAATATTTTTAATAAAATTCTATTAAATTCACCAATAGATTCACTTTGAATTTGTTTTTGTTTAATTAACTCACTATTTAAATTTCTTTTTTGACAAATTAAAGTAGTTAAATCTGAAGGAAGTGAATTTTGAGTGTTTTCATCATTTGATAAAATATTATCATATAAATGAATACTATTAATTTCAAATCCATTTTCAGTCATTACTCCATACATTATTTGTCTCATTAATGGAATATTATCAATTTGAATATCTAATTCACATGTTCCTATTTCATTCCCATTTGAAAATAAAGGTTGTTTATATATTGTAGTTAAATTTAAATTTACTTGAAATGTGAAAACTTGAGAGTCTTCATTTACTGTTTCTTTTTTATTAAAACCTGAAACTTGACGAAAAAATTGAGATGTTTGTTTATTTAAAGCTTGGTCATTTTCAGATAAAACGTTTAAGAAATTTATTGATGAGAAGCCAATTAAGGAATATTGATTTATCAATTTTATATCATGATTACTATCTTTTCTAAGTTCTGGGTTATTTTCAAAAAATGAATTATTGTTTTCAGACTCTTTTTTATTAACTTGTTGATTTGATACATCAATTAATCTAATAGAATATAAATTTATTGATGAATCAGAAGAAAGCAAATCTAACATACTTGTTTTTGTTCTTATAACCAATGGATTCAAATTAGGAGAATTATTATAATATTCAAATAAAGTTTTTCCTTCTTTATTTAGTAAATTTGCAGATAGAGTTTTAGTATATTTTGTATTATATTGTTTATTATCATCTCTATATTTTAATTTAAGAGAGATATCATTTTGTAATAAATGATTTAATTCAATTTTTACTGATTTAATTAATATATTTATATCATCAATTTGTTTACATTCAATTGTATATGAAATTCTTCCTAAATGAACATATTTTCTTTTAGGATCTAATAAAACCATATTATGATTTTCAGGTCCTAAAGCAACAGTTAATAAATCTATTTTAAATGCTGAATATAAAGATGCACTCTCTATTAAAAGTTCAATTTTATTTTGAGAATAAATATCAAAAGTTATTGGTAAAGAATATAAAATTACTTCCATATATTTATTCTCCATTTCTTCATATTTTATTTCTTTATATATTATTTCATCAAAATTAAATTTTGGATTTTTTCCCGTTACTAAAGGTAAAGTATATTGTTTTTTATCAAAAATAATTACCATTATATAATAATTATTGTCTTGTAACATTCTGCATCTAATCCCATTAAAATGAAATTCAAATTTTAAAGGTCTTTGAACAGGACTTACAGGTTTTACATTTGAACCAAACTTTTTTAAAGAATATATACTATATTTTTAATATATTTTTTACTGTGAGATAAATGAAGTATCAAGGCCTTGTTTTTGGTTTTTAAATTTTTTATTTCCTGAATTTTGATAAGATGTTTTATTTTTTAGATTATTTGATTTATTATTATTTTGTGAATCACAAATTCCCATTATTTTTATTTTTTATATTTTTTTTAATTTCTTTATATATTAATTATTTTTTTTATACTTAAAGTTTTATATTAAAAATTCATAATATAATTAAATATTTTCATATAAAATTAGCAGAAAAAATAATAAACTGTTAATTTGATATAATAATTAATGTTAATAAAAAATAATTTAAAAATTAAGTAAAAATTTACTACTTAGCATCTTGAAGTAATAATAAAACAAATAAAAATAACAATGAAAGAAATAATTATAAACATCTCACTACAACTTCAAATTATATTTCATTATGAAAAATTTTACTTTATTTTTCTTATATGTGATTTTCCATCATTATGAATTTATTTTAATTTATCCTAATATAATCAAATATTTTTCTCATTAAAAATGAATTTTAGAAAAAATTAATTTATCCAACTTTTCTTGAATATTTCCTATTCTCAAAATAAAAATAAGAAAAGAAAAATACAAATTTTAATATGTTTTTTATCTATTTAATAAAATTTTTTTTCACATAACTATTCTAAAAATAAAGAACATTACTTTGAGAAATTATAAATATTTTAAATCTACATGAGAAAATCTTTAATATTAGTTTTATAATTTTTATTTTTTCCTTTCTTTTTTCATTCTTTTATAGGAAAAATTGGAATAAATATTTTATATATTAGAAAAGGGTTAACTATATTCAATATAAAAATAAATTATATTTGTAATCAGATATGAAACATTGAATACAATTAAAAAATTCAACTTACAATAAATATGATATATATCTTTTCATATATCACCTTAATTTTTTCGAATAAAATATGAATTATAAAAAAATTCGATTTTTTTTAGAAGAAATTTCAAATTTTTAAAATGAAAAGATATAAATATATTTTTACATTTAAAAAATGACTGAGAATTGAGAATCAATTATACTTTTCATTATCTTTTTTATTTTATCTAAACTTTTCTTAAAAATATATTATTAAGTCATTTCATTTAAAAATTAAAATTTTTCCTTAGCATTATAGAATTAATGTAATCAATTAAGGAAAATTTTTTTATTGTAAAAAAACTATAAAAAGAAATCATATGAATAATTTGAGGAAGAATTCTGAAAAAAAAGATATCTTTTTTTCCAAAAAATATTTTACGTTCAATAGTGTTTTAGAAAAGTGCCAAAAATGAACTTTTAAATTTTTGTCCAAATATAATTTAAATGATAAGTCAAAAAAAATTAAAATTCCCTCAATATTTTTCCTTATTTGAATTTGAATTTATTTAAATTATTTTCATGACTTATAGAAATGTGAAAAGAATCTTTAGTTTATGATTTGAAAAAACTTAAAAATTTTATTATAACTTATCAAATTTTTCTTATAAGTTGTTAAAGGATTCTAAAATTTTTCGTTATAATTGTAAAGAAATATTTATATTTTAAAGACCTTCTAATAATTATATTATTATATATAAAACCTTGATTTACAAATATAATAGTTAATTAATCAACTTTTTTTCTTGTTGTAATTATCTAATAAGATTTCTTTATGAACAGATTAATAATTTTATTATATTTAATTATAAGACGAAATTAAGATATGAATCAATTTGAACAATACTTTTACAATCAAATTAAAAGTGAGTCTGATAGTGAAACAGAAAAAGTAGAATCAAAAGATGATTCTTTGATAATTATTCCAAAAGAAAAAATAGCGACAAATTATTGTAAAGAAGGAAAAAAAAAAAATGAAAGTATTAATCTTAAAAAAACGGTGAATAAAGAAAATAATAAAGTAAATCAAGATCAAAAAAAATATAAAATTTTTTCAATTGATTTAAAGAAGAAAATACTTGATGAGGTATAATAATAATTTTAAATTTTAAAGTTAAATGAAAAATCTGTGAAAGAAGTTTCAAAATTATATGATGTTAAATTAAAAACATTACAAAGATGGGTTAAAAAAGGACCTGAAAGGAAAAAAGGTAAGTTCCATTTTCAAAAAAAATTTAAAGTTTTAATTGTGTTTCTTTATTTTATTTATAACTCAGATATTAAATAATAAAGAAATTTTCAATTTTTAATTTTTTGTGTTGTTAAAAAAAATTATCTTCAAAATAAGAAACACAATACTTTAAATTTTTATATAAATATATTTATAATAAAAAATATTTAGGAGGAGGAAGAAAAGTAAGAGATCCAACAATGGTTAAAAAATTATTAGAATGGTTTAAAGTTACTCATGAAATTGGAGGATTAAAAATTAATGTTAGACAATTTAAAAATAAAGCTTTGGAATTTTCTTCTTATGATGATTTTAGAGCATCTAAAGGATGGTTTGAAAAATTTAAAAAAAGATATAAAATAAATCTTTAATTTCAATTTCTTCCAATTTAAGGAATAAATGAGTTTATTTATTTTATAATTATTCTATTTCATTAATGAAATTAATTATATTTAAAATTTATCTTTAATATGAATATTATTATTTAATTATTATTATTATTAATAAAAAAACAATCTTATTTAAAAAATTATTACTATCATATATTATAATATAATTACTATATTTAATAGAAAAGAAAATAATTTAAAAAAATGAACAAAAACTATAAAAAAATCAAAACAAAAAAAACCAAAAAAAAGAAAAAAAAATTTTCAAAAATTTTATCTCAAAAAAATTATTAAATAAGAAATAATAATATATAATAAATCATAAAAAAAGAAGAAAAATCTAAAAATCAAATAAGCAAAAAATTTAATTTTTCCCTCTAACCTTTTTAGAATTACTTCTTTTACTGGAGCTACTATTAATATCTTTTTCGCTTTTTTCTACACTAACCACGTTAATTTCAGTACTTCCTCTTTTAGCTGGTCTAACAAAGGTAACAACTAGAGTATCACTTTTTTTTTGTGAGACAGAATCGACAAAATTTCCTTCTTCAACTTTAATATCAGCGAATCCTGCTAATTTTGCATTAGCTTCGACTTGTCTGGCATCATAGACTTGCATAACAGAAACAGGTTCATAAATAATTATTTCTGCATTAGCTCCGACTTTCATTTTTGTAAATAAATTTAAAAGGAAAAATGGTGTTATGTCATCCACTGGAGTATTCTTTATTTTTACTGAAGTAAATTGATTGTTTTGAAGAGATTTTATTGTGTTTAAATGTGATGGATGAACATAGAATATGTTGTCTAATCCTCCGTATGTATCTTCTGAATCTATTATTAATTCATTTGTTTCTTGCATTCGAGTTTTGGACATTTGATTTTTTTTTTTTTATATTATTTTAATTTTTATTTGGGTTTTATATTTTCAGGGTTATATTTTATTTTTTTGATTTTGTTTTGTTTTTTTTTAATTTTATTTAAATTTTTTATTTTTTTGGAATTCTGATGGTGAAAGCTCAGAATTGAGGTTTGATTATTATATTTTTTAGAATAATACTTTCTTTCATATGAAATTTTATTTGTTATTAGGATAAATATATAATTTAAGGTTTTTGAATCTTTTTTATTTAGATGTTTTAAAGATGTTAAAGTTATAAAATTATTTTTTATCTTTTTCAATTTTTAAAAAATAAATAAATTATACATTATTAATAAATCAAATAAAAAAGTTAAAAATATTTGATAAATAATGTCATATATTATTAAAAACTCAATAATCCACAAAATTTTAAAAAATATAACATTCTCTATTTTTAATAAAAAGATTTTTGGGAGATAAATAATGTTGATTATTACAATTTAATTGGAAAACAGCATATACAGGTTTATGATCACTATATTTAATATCCATATAAGAACTATATTCACAAAGTTTTAAATCATTTAAAAATCTAGATTTATATAAAATTCTATCTGTATATCCAGGATTTCTTTTACTTTCATAATAATTATTACTTTCTTCAATAAATTTATAAGTAGGTAAAAAATAGATTTCACCTTCTTGAAAATGATTAATATCAATATTTCCTAATTTAATTTGTTTATGTAAATTGTCATTTTTAATTAATTTTAAACAATTACTTTCTTGAATTAATTTTAATATTTCTTCTTTATTTTGACTTTCAATTCTATAATTAAAATCACCAGCCCAAATTACAATATCAAAATAGTCTGTTTTATTTTCAAAATTAATATTAATTTCTTTTTTATTGTTTTCATAAGGAGTAAAATTTAATTCATGATTAATTCTTTCGAAATCATTATTTCTTTCATCATCATTTTTTTCTCCAGAAGATAAATGACATCCAATAAGACAAATTTTTTTATTTAAATATTCAAAAGCAACAGCAACACAACCTTTATTAGACATTAAATTTAAAAATCCAGTTTTAACATATCCAGATTGTAAATTTGTGAATTTATTTTTAATAGATGAATGAACAAAAACAGAAATATGAAAAGCAGATAAATTAGAATTAATTAAATTATCATATGAATTACCAAAATATTCTTTTAATTGATATTCCCATAGTTCTTTTGAACTTGATAAAAAAGAAGCAGATATAGTTCTCATACATTCTTGAGTAGCTATAACATACATATGATAAAATTTATTTTTTGGAAGCAATGTAGATAAATGCTCATTTAATGGTTGTTTTCCATGAATATTCCATGTTACTATATATATTAATAATGGATTATCATTATTCTCATTTGGTATATTTCTATTTAAAGAATTTTTACTTAATTTCAGTATGTTATTTAATGTTGACCATGTTTTTGGATATTTTATTTCTTCCGAGTGATTTATTTTTTCCATTTATTTTTTATAGAAAAATAAAATCTTAAAATTTTGTAATTTATATTTTTTTGTGTTAATATTTTTCATATTTTAATTGTAATGTCTTTTGAACCTATTACACAAAATGTAAATTCAAATCCAGAATTATCTAATCAAAATAAAGATATTATGGAAAAAAGTACTTTTAATCAACCTCCAGAAAATAAAAAAGAAAAAATTGAATTTGAATTAGAAAATTGGAAAAGAACAGAAGAAATAAAATTTAAAGCATATTTAAGACAAGTGGAATATGATTATGTAACTAAATTACAAGAAGATTTTAAAAGAAAAGAAGATGCAAGAGAAAAAGAATTCAAACAAAAAATAAATGAAATAAATTTATTAAAAAATAAACTTTCAAAAAAAGCTTCTGAATTAGAATCAAGAGAAAATAAAATATCTTTATGTGAAGAACAATTAAAATTAAAAATAAATGAAGTTTCTAAGCAATTAGTAAATAAAGATGATGAAATAGCATATATAACAAATAGATTTAAAGATGAGAAAGCTCTTTTACAAAAGGAAAAAATAACTCTTCAAAAGAATATAGAAAATTTAAAAAAACAATTAGAAAATGTAAATGAAAATTTTAAGAAATATAAAGAAGAAATAGAAGATTCTCCAATAAGTTTATTAAAGAATGAAATAAATAAAAAGCAAATTTTACTTGAAGAAGCAGAAAAAGAAAAAACAAGATTAAATAATGAAATAATAAATGCAAGGAATATAAATGATAAATTAAAAAATGATTTAATAAAAATGAAAAGAGCATATGAAGAAGATAAAGAGAATATGTATAAACAAAAAATGGAAGAAATAGAAAAATTAAAATTTGAAATTTATAATCAAAGAGAATCAAAAGAAGAATTGAATGAATTAAAGAATTTAAAAGAACAAATAATAAATTCAACTGGAATTAATGGAGGATTAACTCAAAATTATAATACTGTAAATCAAAATTTTTCTTCTTTAAATTATAATAATGCAAATACAATGCAACCTAATAATAATATTAATTTAATGAATGCTTCACAACAATCTATTAATCAACAACAACCTAAAAAAAGATTATATAAAATTTTATCTTATAGTAGAAAAGAAAAAATTAATGAATATGATGCTAAAAATGAAATTGAAAGATTATCAAAAGAAAGAGATATGTTATTAAATGGTGTTTATCAAGAAAATGATCCAATTATTGTTCAACTTGAAAATAAAATTAAAAGATTATTACAAAGTTCACAACAAGATTATTAAAAATATTATTTTTTTTTTTTACTATTATTTAAAATATTTGATTAATATTTTTAAATCATAATAATTAAAAAATAAATTTCCCAATAATATAATCAAAATTTAAATTATTTAAATATCTAGAATTAAAAAATTGTAAAGAATCCAAGTTTATTTTTTAGGTACAATAATCATACAAGTCATATTATCACATCCAACTCCAGTTTCATTATATAAATCATTAGCACAAATACTATCCATCATTTCTTCAATAATTTTACTTAACTTTTCTTGATTATTATATCTATTTTTAACAAAATCACAAGCTTGTTGATTAGTTAAGCAATCCCAAATACCATCACATCCAATAATAATAAAATCAACATCATTGGAAAAATCTTCAATTTTAATATCAGGATTAGAAGTAATCATTTGTTCTTCAGGTTTTAACTTTTTATTTTGTTTATAATCTAAATCACCTAATCCTCTAGTTAAATTTAAATTTCCTTTAACTCTCCCATCAGTAATCCATCCATCAGCTTTATATATTCTATCTTTCTCACTTTCTAATTCAGGTTTATGATCAGTACTCATAGCAATAGCATTGCCATTTTTACATAAAACTACTCTTGAATCACCAGCATTAGCAAAATACATTTTCTTATACATTTCATCAATTACACAAACACATCCAGTGCATCCTGTCCTCATTGCTATATCATCACTTTCAGGATCTTTTTGACCTACTAATTGTGCTAACATTGCCATTTGAGAATTTTGAGGCTCTTCTTTACTTTGTAAATCATCTTCTTCTTTACTTTTTCTTGCATATTGTTTTATTTCCTCTTTACCTTCATTGGTTTGCATTATTTCATCCATTTTTATAAATGTGTCCTTAATTGCACTTTGTAAATCTCCTTTTAAGTAATTTTTATTTACTATTAATTCCTTTGTAAAATGATGAGTTACAAATTGAGATATTTCCTTTCCTCCATGTCCATCAAATACACCAAATACATCTAATTCAGATGATTTACCTTGAGATATTTCTGTAATATGTGCATCCTCCATTCTCTTTCGCCATCCTTGCATTCCACATACTCCAAAACGTAACTATAAAATATATTATTTTTTTATCACTTACAAATGAATTTTCACCATCATCACTGTGTTTCTCTTTGTTTGGCTGTGAAAGGAATTCACCCATTTTTTTATATTTTTATTTAGTTTTTTTGATTTTTTTAAAAATATATTTTTTTTTTTTTGGGGAGGTTTTTGAAAAAATCATTATAGTTAATTAATTTTTTTATAATAACTATCACTCATTAAATTTTGTTTTAAATTTTATGATTTTTTCTAAAAAAAGCATTTGTATAATTTAGACATAAGCTTAAACTTTTATTCAATTTATCTTAAATTAAAAGTTTTAAAACTCTATTTCATTTAAAAATGAAATATGAAAATATAAACTAAAATGTTAATATTTAATATATGAATGAGTTATTTTAATTTTTTTATATTATATTTTTTTTTTTTCAAATAAAAATAAGAATAAAAATTTTAATAAAAATAAATTACATTTTTCAGCAAATAAAAATAATATTTCATTTATAAATCAAATAATTGAACCAATTTTAATTAAGTTAACTTAAGGAAAAATCGCAATTTACAAATGGAAAATAAAAAAATTATTTGAATTATAGAAAATCAATCAAAATTAAATAAAATAATTATTTATTTTTGAATAAGCTAAACATTAATTTTTTAAAGTTTAATGTTAAATAAATTAATTAACCCTTAAATTTTTCAGTTGAAAGATATTTAATTTCTAAATAAAAAATTCAATTATAATTCAAAATAAATATAATAAAAATTAAAATAAATGTCATTAGATAGAAATGTTAAAAATTATGTTACAATTACATTATATCAATCAAAAATATGTAGAAGTCCAGAAAATTATTTACCTTATATATTATCAATAAAATATAATAATCAATCTCCTTTAGAAACAGAAAAAATAATAAAATCATCAATGATTTTTCATGAGGAAACATTTCATTTTAATATATCTTCAACATCAAAACAAAATATGAATCCTATAATAACAATTAATGCATATTCAAGAACAATGTTTGTGATAAAAAATTATTTTGCTAAAGTAACAATACCTTTTAATATATCAAATAATCATAATCAAAAGCAGTGGTATTTTTTAAAAGATAATAATGAAGAAATAGTTCTTAAAATTTTATTATCAATAGATTCAACATTATCATTACATCAAAATAATTCAATGAACTTAATAAATAAATCATATAGAATAGAGAGTGCTCATAATTTATTGAATAAAAAAAATTTAAATTTATCTTTAAACTTAAATTCATATTCTCCAACTCAAAGACAATCAGCAAATAAATCAATGGTGAATTTAAATACATTTTCAATGTTAAAAAATTTAACAAGTCAAAATCAATTAGTTTCAATTGCTGAAAATGATAGTAGTAGTAATATTACTATAAGTAATATTGATAGTGATAGTAATTATAGTGATTGTAATGAAGATCATCAATTTTCCAATTCTATTGATTATAATAATATTTCTATTACTAATATTAATAATGCTATCTCTGATAAAGCCGACCAAATATTAGAAAAACAAAAAAATTTTGATAAAAAATTTTATGAATATAAAGAAAGAGATTCTTCTATTGGAAGAAAAAAAAATATTTTAAATAAAGAAAATGAAAAATTACAAGTTAATATAAAAAAATTAGAAAAAAACAAAAAAATTTATGAGACAAAAAGTCTTAATTTAAATGAAAATTTTATAAAATTTGAAAAGGAATTATTTAAAAATGAATTAAAAGAAGAAATTAATATATTTAATCAGAAAATGTTTTATAATTTAAATTCATTATTTATAATAAATACATCAGACATGATATTAAATGATTTTAAAAGAAATTTAATTTTAGAGAAAGATTTAAAAAGAATATCTAAAAATTCAAATAATCATCCAAATATATCAATAAATGTAGATTTAATAGATGAACCAATAATTAATTCAAAAAAATTAAAATATGAATATTTAACATCAAAGCATTTAAATTCAACTAATTTTACTTCAGTGTATAGTAGTGAAAGTTTAATAAATAAACATTATTCTCCTTCAACAAATAATATTTATGAATTAAGAATAAAAAATAAAAATAAAAATTCTCTTGATTTAGATATAGCATTAAATAAAAATACAAAAAGAACATCATCTAAAAAAGAAGTTGAATTAGATAATATTAAATTAGTAAGAATAAAATCTTCTTCTTCTAAATCAAATTTATTAAATAATAATAATAATGGAAGAAGACAAATATTAAGACCATCAATTAAAAGACCTTCTATAAATTCTTTAAGTAAATCAAATGTAAATATTGTTCCTACTACATCAAAAATTAAAAAAAAAATTTTTGAACCTTATTTTATTCCACATAATTTTAATCAAGGAAAAAATATGAATTTTATAAATAATATAAATTCAAATAAATCAAAAACAAATCCTAAAAATTCAAAAAAATAGTCTAATTAATTTTTTATGTGAGTTTAATCAAATACAAAAAAATGATTAATGGTAGTGTAATTGAATTTTAATTTTTTTAACAAACATTTTTAATATAATTATTTATTTATTTATTTAGAACTTTTATTATGTTAATAATTTGTGAAGTAATTATTATATTTTATTTATATATTAAAGTTTAATCACTAAAAATTTATTTTTTATTTTAATATATATTTAAGGTAAACGTTGTTTTTTATAAAATAAAACATATATAAATGAAACTTTAAAGAAAATAATATTATTACATTGATAATCATAAATTTATAATTTTTACACTATTATTTTGTTTCAATTCATTTAAACTAGGATTTTTATTACAAGATCTTTGAAATCTTCTTCTTTTTTTTTCTCCACTAAAATTAAAATTCCTGGAATAATTATCATCTTTATTTTCTAAACTTAATTCTCCAGAAATGAAATTTAAATCATTTAAAACTTTTTCATAATTAAAAGAACCTTGATTAACAGAATCAGAGAGTTTTAATTTATTAATATTATTATTATTATAATTAATAGAATTGGTCATAGTATGATATCTTTCAATAATATGTTCTTTTCTTCTTTCATTGAATCTAAAAGAGCCTTTGCCTGTACTTTTAGAAGAAGAATTTGAAGAAAAAGAACTTTCTAAATTTGAATTTAAATTACTATTACTTTTTTTTTGTTTTGGAGAAATTAAACTAGCACAAACTGTAGGAATATAAAAATCTTTTTTCATATGAACTGGTTTTATTTGTTTTGTTGAACGAGAACTTTTTTCTGCTGAATCACTATCTGTTGTATTCATATCTTTTTTACTTTTTGATGAATTTAAATTTAATATATTATTTTTCTTATTATTTATTTCTTTTCCTCTTTTATTTACTCTTATTTTTTTCGATGATGTTAATTGAGGTTTTTCTTCATTTATATTTAAAAAAAATTTCTTTGGTTGTTGTTTATTATTGTTATTATTTTCGTTCTGTTGATTTTTTATTTTCTGATTTGAAAATAAATTCTTTATATTTGGATTTGAATTTTTTTTCCTGTTTTTCTTCCTCTCATATAATATTTTTTTCTGCTGATATTTTTCTTGTTGAGGATGCATTGTTACATTTATACTTTTTATATTTTCTTTTGATTTTGAATTTTGTTCCTCTTCTTTTGATTTTTTCAATATATTATTTAATACTGTGTCAAATTCGTTTCTTTTTATTTTTGAATTTTTTGGTTTAAAAGCATAAGATTTTTTATTTGGTGAAACAGAATAATTATCATTTTTCATTTATTTTCTTTTAAATGTATTTTTTTTAAAAAAGAAAAAAATCTTATTTAAAAAAATAAACAATAAATTTTATTCATTTTTTTAATGTTTAGTTCTAAAGAAGAATATTTATATTTTCCTATTGAATTTAGGCAATGTTTAATTAATAAAAAAGAAAAGAAAAAAATTATTAAAATTAAAAGACCTTTAATTCAAAAACAAAATGTAAAAAATATTATTGTATTAACATTTTCAGATTATTATAGAGAACCAGAAGAAATAATTTTAACACAATATAAATTATTATATTTAATTGATGAAAATGATCCTTTATATAATTCTTATGAAACTGAAGAAGAAATAAATAATGTTATATTAAATAAAAAATATAAAAAAAATTTATTTAGTTTTTTAATTACAATTGGATTAGATTTTGCTGATAATAATTTTATTGAAAGAATTAGTAATGAAATATTTGATAAAGGAAAATTAAATTATTTTGATTTTAAATTTATGAGATATAGATATACAGTTGAATTTAAACTTAATTTATTAAAATTTTTACCTTTATCATTAGAACCTTTTATTACTTTTCCACTTATTAAATATTTAAATTGGGTTGAGTATCATATTCCAAATAAAAAAGAATTTCATAATAAAAAAGATATTAAATTAAATATTTTACTTAAACAATTTATTAAATTTGAAGAAAGAGATATTAATTTTTTTTGCTTAAATATTAAAGAATCTTCTTTAGAAGTTTTAGAATTGTAAGTTAATATATATAATATAATATAGGATAAAAAAATATAAAAAAGAAATTAATAATCTCCAATCATAAAAATAATAATTTTATAATAATAAATTAATTATTCTTTAAAAGGAGAAATAATTTTTTTTTCAATAATAGAATTAATATCAATATTTGTTAAATAAGGATCATTTTTTAATTCTTCAAAATTTTGAATTCTTTTAGTTTTATCTTCATTTAATAATTTAATTAATAATTCTTTAGCAGAATCAGAAATTTGAGATTTTTTAGGATATTTTAAATTATTCATTTTAATTCTTTTAATTAATTGTTCTTTATTTTCTTCAAAGAAAGGTGGAATTCCAAATAATAATTCATAAATAATTATTCCTAAACTCCACCAATCACTATTTTTATCATATTCTTTTTCTTCTAATATTTCAGGTGATAAATATTCAATTTTATTAATAAATATTTTTTTTTTTTGTTCATATTTTGCTATTAAAACATCAGTTATATTAAAATAACCATCTTCTCCTAATAAAATATTTTCTGGTTTTAATGTTGCATATATTATATTATTTTTATGAAGATTTTCTAATGCAAATCCTATATTAATTATAAAAAATTTTATTTTCTCTTCTTCTATTACCACATTTGATTTTAAAATTTCTTGTAAAGTTTTTTCATTATTAAAATAATTTAAAAAGAAAACTCTTTCAGGTGATTTAAAACAATATTCAATTTCAATTATAAATGGAATTTTACCATAATTAAATAAATCAATTTCATCATTTTCAATTTTAATTGATTTCATAATAAATTTTTTTCCTTCATATTCCATTAATAAAGTTTTATTATAAAAATCAGAGTTAATAATATCAATGACATTGAAATCACTTAAACAGATTTTTTGATTAATATTATTATTATTTAAATTAATAAATTTATATAAAGATTCTTTTTCAGGAAGACACTTTTTATAATTAATTTCATCATTTTCTTCATCAGCAAAAACACCATTATCATTTAAATAATCAATAATATCAACTAAATTTTGAGTATCCATTTTAGATTTATTAGAATATTTTTTATCATGTTTATTTGTAACATATTTTAATAAATTTTCTTCATTTACAATTGATAATCTAAGTGACATATTATTTAAATTGACATATACAATATATATATAACCAATAATAATATTTTTTTTAACTGAAATATAATGATAATCATATTCTTCATCACCATGTATTACAAATTGATCTGATTTTCTTGATATTGTTATTCCTGTTAATTTTGATATATCTATTCTTCTCTTTAATTCTTTCTTTTTTAAATTATATAATGCTTTTGATGTTATTAATAAATTCCTTTGTTGCTCATATCCTTTTGCATTTATTTTAATTATTTGAGAACTAAATAATAATTTTTCATCAGTTATTATTTTCAAAATATCTTTGTTTTCACTAAATTTTAATTCATCATGAATTTTATTCATTTTTAAATAAAAAATAAATAAAATATATTAATATTTATGAAAAAAAATTAAATTCCTTTATTTGGAAATCAATTAAAAAAAGTATTTTTAATTTTTTTCTTAAAATATTTTTTATCTTATTTAATTTTTATAAAAGACATTCTCTTAAATCATTATCATTTTCATCATCCTCTTTAATTTGTAAATTATAATATTCTTCTAAAAATAAGTTAAAAATTAGAATAATGACTTCATTACAAATTAATATAAAATAAAAGATATTGATAAAAGATTCTTGAATTAAATAAGTATAAACTTCATCGATAAAATTTTTTTGATAATAATTAGCAAGATAAAAAATAAAAATAGAAAATCCCATTTGACAAGTATTAATAAAAATAGATTTATAATAAGCATTTTTCATATATGAATTAAATTTTTCAGAATAATCATTATTTATTTCTTTCAAACATAAATTAATATTTAAAAAACAAATAGTAAATAAAATAATAACTTCCAAAGAACTTAAATACATATACATATTATTAAATATTGAAAATAAAGCAAATAAATTATAAATATGATATATAAGAAAAATTCCTAAAATTATTCCTATTATATTAAATATCACAAATCCTCTTTGAAATAATTGAAAATTATTTTCAATTGGATTTGATTTATTATATTTTTTTTTTATTATTATTTTATTAATTTTTATTGTATTATTATTTTCATAATTGGAATAATTTGTGTTGTTGCTTATTTTATTTGTTTTTTCTATTAAAATATTTTGATTTGATAAATTTTTTCTTCTGTTTTGATTAAATTTCTTTTTTATTTTTATTTTTCTTTTATCATCTAAATCTAAAGATTTCTTTTTTACATCAGTTGGTTCAATAATAACAACATGTTTAGAAGAAGAATTTCTTCTATTTCTTGATGAAGAACGTGAATTATTTAAAATACTTTTAATTTTCACATTTTGAACTTTATTATTTAAATCAATTTCTTCCATATTTAATTAAAACAAAATTGTTGATTTTAAGAATTAGAAATATAAAATAAATTTAAATATTCAAAAAAAAAAAAAATGAAAGGTGAAAAAGATATAATAAATACATCAAATAAATATGATTCAGAATCATCAAGAGGACAAATATCAGAAACAAATAAAACATATTTTAATTCATCTCCTCTTAATATAGGAAATAATATAATATGTAATAAAAAAATATATGGAATACGAGAAAATATATATAATTTAATATCATTATTTCTAATAAATATAATAATATTTCTTATATGGTTAAATTACATCTATTCATATTATATAAATAATTCAAAATTTATAGTAAAAATTAGTTTATTATTAATTCCTTTATTTTTTATTTTTTCAGAATATTATCAAATAAAATGTTTTATAACAGAACCAGGAATAATACCAAAAAATTCTCAAATTTATAAAAGTAATTCAGGAGATCAATTCATTTATAGTAAAAAAGAACATAGACCAATTATTATGGTTCAAAAACATTGTTATATTTGTAATATTAATAGACCTAATAAATCTTTTCATTGTTTTTTATGTGGAAATTGTGTTGAAGAGTTTGAAAATCATTTTATTTATGTTTCTAATTGTATTGGGAAAAGAAATAAAAAATTTTATTTATTCTTTTTATTTTATCATTTCTGCTTTTATGGTTTAGTTATTTTTACTTCTTTTATTCAACTTATTTTTTCTTCTATTCTTTTTCATTCTTTTTATCAAATTTTTTTTAATTCTTATTCATTAACCCTTGTAATTTTATCATTACTTATTTTAATTGGTATAATTTCTTATTTTATTTTTCATAATTCAACAATTTTTATTTTACTTAATTTAATAACAAATATTATTTATTTCATTTTATTTTATATATCAAAAAAAAAATATTCAGAATTATCTCCTAAATATTTAAGTCCCTTTAATATTGGTTTAATTTCTTTTTGTATTCCTATATTATTTATTAATATAATATTTCTTTCTGAACAAATTAAATTAATATGTATTGGATTAACTTCATTAGATTATAAAAATATTATTAATTATAATAAAGCTTTAATAGAAAGTAATTATGATGATGAAAAAATTGAAAAAAATTCTAGGAAAATAAATAAACCTTGTATTGTTATAAAAGAAATCCCAAATATAAAATTTATTCCATCTTTTAATTTTAAAAATGCTATAATAAATATTAAAGAATTTTTCCAAAGAAGAATTCCTCCAAGTCTTATTTTACAAGATGATTTTTAAATAATTTATATCTTTATATTTATTTATAAATATATTTATTTATTTTAAAATTTATCATTTTTATTTTTATTTTTTATATATAAAACCATAAATACTTAATTTATATTAATATTTCTTTATAACTGATAATTTTAAATAATGAACAGAGAGTTGAAAATGAACTTCTAATATCATATTTCATAGATATGTTCATAAGATAAATAAATCATTTTAAAGGAAAATAACATTTTAATATGTCATTTTTCGTCGGAGTGATTAAACAAAAAATTAAATAAAATAAAAAATCTTCAACTCTTAAAACTATTTAAGAATTTAAAAAAATAAATTATTTGTGATATTCAATTAAATATTTTTTATTTTATTTATGTCTTCAGTTGTACCCAATAATTATATCTTCTGTGAAAATAAAAATACATCAGAAACAAATTTAACATATAACCAAATTCCATTTCAAAAATGTTTAAAACAAATTCCCATAAAAGTAATTTTCACAGAAGAACAAAGTACATGTAATACAACAAGTACATCATATACAACTGAAGACAATAATCATAATATTTATCCTTTTAGTATATTAAAAAGTAGAAAGAAAGAAAAAAAATATTTAAGACATAAATTTAATACTATAATAAGTCGTGTTCATAATATGGATTGTTTACTTAAAAAAATAAAAGCTAAGTTTTTAAAATATATTTATATTACAGTAAAAAAAAATTTTTTAAATCAAGGAATTAATATTAAAAAATTTGATCAAAGTAAAGAAGTAAGAAATTTAAATGTTATTCATAATAGAAATAATTTTATTAATTTAAAAATCGTTGATATTCTCTTATCAAATAATATTATTAATAAAAATGATTTATTCAAAATTAATGATTCCATTGATAATGATTTTAATCACATTTTAAATACTAAAGTAAAATTATTTTATCAATTTAATTTCCTTTCTTCTTCTTATTTTAAAAATTGGTTAAAAGACCCAATTAAAATTTCAAAAAGAGAAAATCAAATTGAAGAAGATAAAAAATTTCCAAATCATAGTAAATTTCTTTTTACAAAAAATCCAGAAGATTATAAAAAATATAAATTATTATTATTACATACAGCATGTAATTTTATATTTTATTTTCAAAATAATCCATTAAAATTTGGTAAGAAAAATATAGGAAATAATAATAATGAAGATTTATAAATAAAAAAATAAAAATATGATTTTTCAAAAAAAAAAAAACATTTATTTTATAATTAATATATATTAATATTATAAATTTTTTTTTGAATGTTGATAACTAATATATTTCTGAGGAGTCATTTTAACTTTTTGAATACCAAAATCAGTATAAATACTAAAATCTAAATCATTGTAATAACTATATGACATATTTGTCCAATCAATTTGTTTTTTTTTTTTCTGATTTTCATTTTTATCTATTCTATTTTTTATTCTTTCATTTATATTTTCTTTTATATTATCTTTTTGAGGCTTTGTCATACTTCTATGTAATTTATTATTATTTATTTCCATATTTTTTTTATTTTTTATTTTTGTTGTTAATGGAGGATTTTTTTCATTACTTTTATTTAAAGAATTCATTAAATCTAATTTTATTTTTGCTATCTCTTCATTTGTTTTTAAATTCTTACTTTTTAATAATTTATTTTCATTTTTTATTTTTTCTTTAGTTTTATTATCATTTACTTCTATCACATTTGAATTTAAAATATTATTATTTAATATTTCAAAGTTTGTATTTTCAATATATAAATTACACCAGTTTTTTTTATTATTTATATTATTATTTTCATTAGTTTTTAAAGAATTATCATCAATAAATGTATTTAAATTTATTAATGAAAAATTATTTTCGTTATATGGAATTAAATTTTTAATCCATTTTAATTTAGTAACATCATATATTTTCTCATTTGGAATTTCTAATAAATCTACATTTATTATTTCATCTTTTTTTTCTGCTAAAGTTTTAATATCATTGTTTATTTGAATTGAAGTTTCATTTAGACAAACTAATATATGATTTAACCAATTTTTATTTTGTTTTTCATTAGCAATATTTATCATTAAATTTTGTGATATATTATCATTTAATTTTGAAATATATTCAATATTTAAATTAAGAGTATTTTCTTTATTTTCAATATCCCATATTTTTTTCATTATTTCTAAAAAATTGTTTCTGGGAATAATATAAGGATTTCTTTCATTTTCATTTATTGATGAAATAAATTTATTATATTTTAATTTCATTTCATCGAAAGAAGGATAATTATCATATTCAAAATTATAAATTTCTTTATTATTATTTATAAAAATGTAATAATTATCTTTATCGAATAAATCTTCTTGAATAAAATCTTCAAAATCAAGATTTTTTTTTTTGGATTTAATTTCTAATTTTATTTTATCATAATTTTCATCTTTATTATTACCTTTTAATTCAATTTGATAATTATTACAAATGTTAAAAGTATTTTTCTTTTTAATTAAATTATTATTTAATTCTTCATTATTTTTTTCTTTTAAATCAGATTTTAAATTATTATAATTTTCAATATTATTTTCATTTTTATTTTTACCAATTATTGAAAAATTATAAAATTCAGAAGAAATTAAATTAGTAAAATTCCAATTAGGTTTAAAAATAGATATTTTTCTAGTAAAATTTTTATTTATATTAACATTATTTTTTAAAGAAGAATCTCTCAAGAAAGATAAATTTATATTTGAAGTTTGAAAAGAAATTGGATTTTTAGAAATTCTAATTTTTTCTGTATGAGAAATTATATCTAAAAAAATTTCATTTGATATTCTATTTATTGGTATTTTTGGTTTAAATAATGAATCAATTTTATATGTAATTGATCTTTGTCTTATTATATCATTTGGTTCTGGTTCTAAAGTAAAATGAAATTGTCTTTGAACTGTTATTAATTTTTTTTTTGATTTTTCATTATCTTCTTCTTTTTCATTTTTTTCTTTATTTTCTTTTTTTATATTTGAATTATTATTTAAATTAGAATTTAAATTATGACATTTACAATTACATAAATTTTTTTCATTTATATTATTATTATTTTTATTATAATTTGGAACGCTTAAAAATTTAAGATTTATAATTCTTTTCACTGCCATAATGTTTTGAACTGAAGATATAAATTTATTTTTTGGAAAAAATGATATTGTATTTATTCTATATTTAGGAATAATAAAATCAAATTTTTTTTTTGCTTTTTTTCCAATAACTTTAATATTATTTACTCTATATGATATTCTTATTCCTAATTTTCTTAAATTTTTATCTGGAGTTTTACTTAAAAATTTAATATTATTTACTCTATTTACTTTAAAAATATTATTATTTAAAGTTCTATTTGGAGTTTTAGATCTATTATTTTCAATAACATTTATTTTTTTATTATCTATATTATTCTTTCTTAAAAATTTTAAATTTATTACTCTATATGATGTTCTTATTTTATTAAAAGAACTTTTTTTTTCTTTTCCTAATATTTTAATATTACTAACTCTATAAGAAGGATATATATTTCTAAATTTTTGAGGAATTATTATTTTTGAAGTAGAATTTATAATAATACTTTTATTTTCATTTTTTTTATTTGGAGATTTTCCTAAAAATTTAAGATTAATAACTTTATAAGATGGATATATTCTATTAAATTTTTTAATATTATTCGTATTAATTATAGTATTATTATTTAATGGTTGAGGAATTGATTTAATTTTATTAGAATCATTATTATTTATAATGTTTGTTGTTGATTTTGAATTAATAGTTGAAGAAATTACTTGAGAAGAATTATTTTTATTTTTACTTTTTGTTTTTTTAGTGACTGTTGTTTTTGTTTCATTAATTTCAATGTATGAATTATTTTTATCATCATCTTCAGTATCATTAAAATCTTCTTTTTTATTTACATTATCAATTTTATTATTTTTATCTTTATCATTCCTATTATTTTTTAAAATATTATTATTAATACAATTATTAACTTTATCTAATTTAATAACTTGACTATTTATATTAAAATTTAATTTAGGACCAGAATAAATTTTAAAATTTTCATTTTGAACTTTAATATTATTTTTCTTCCAATATTTAATTATTTCTGAAATTAAATCAGAATAACTTAATTCATTTCTATAATTATAATTATTTTGAGTTTCAATAGTAAATTTATTATAAATACTTGTTTCAGCTTTAATTCCTTGATTATCTAAAGTTTTAAAAATATTTTTACAAGAAAAAATACCGCCAGTTTCAAAAAGTAAATTAGGTTCTTTATTATTATTATCTCCAAATGATAAATGAGAATTATTATTTTTTCCTTTTAAATTTATTTTTCCTTCTTTTACAGATTTATTTCTTTTTTCTTCTTTATTTGTATTTTTTTCTATTTCTTTTATTAAATAAGCTTTTGGCTTAAATGTTATTATTTTTTGACCATAATTTTCTAAGTATCCATATTTTTCAACTGTGTATTCTAATATTTTGTTTTTACTTAAATTTTTTTTCCCTTTTGGAGGATATTTTATTTGGATATTATTATTTATTGAAAATGAATTTTCATTTTGAGGCTCAATCACATATGAAAATAAAGTTTCTTTATTTTGTTTCTCCATTTTTAAAAAAAAATTTAATTTTTGTCATTTATAATTTCATTATTTATTAAAATTTAAAAACATAATTTTATTAAAAAAACATTTTTAAAATAAATAATTATTTTTAAATGTAAAAAATTATATTTTTAACTAAAATTTTGATAACATTAATTTTAAATAATAATTGCTCTATAGATAATAAATAATAAAAAATATAAAAGGGGATTGGGGATTGGGGATTGGGGATTGGGGATTGGGGATTGGGG
>JAJJLU010000044.1:0-27354 GCA_023807065.1 Isotricha intestinalis
CCCCAATCCCCAATCCCCATCCCCAAATCCTAAATCCAAAATAAAAAAAAACATTTTTTAAATTAAATAAAAAATCCAATATATATATATATATATATTTACATTGAAAAAACTCTTAAAAAAAAATTAAAAAAACTAATAAAAAAACCTAATTTTCCTTATGCAGAATTTAAAGAACTGATAGATTCCTCTTTAATTTCTTCATCTTCATCTTCATTATTTTTCTCCTTTAAAATTTCTTTTAAATTCCCAATAAACTTTCCATTAATAAAAGTAGCATTAATAGTAACATTTCCAATAGTTAATTTACCTTTACCATTAGGTTTTCCATTCCCAAAAGGTCCTTCAAATATTTTTCCATCAGTCCATTTAAAAATACCAAAACCTTCTTTAATACCATTAACATAATCACCATTATATTCTCCTCCTTCTGGCCATTTATAAATTCCTTTTCCATCCATTTTCCCATTTAAAAAGTTTCCTTCATATGTATGTTTATTTTGCCATTGATAAAATCCATATCCTGTTATTTCATCATCTAAAAATTCTCCTGTGTAATTATCTTCTATTATTTTATATGTTATTTTCCCTTTTCCATTTTTTTTATTATTTTTATAATTTCCTTCATAATAAAATTCTTCTGTTTCTTCTTTTCCAAAACCATCTTTTTTAAAGTTTAAAAAATTACCTTCGTAAAAAAAATACTCTGAAGATTTTTTAGTGTTTTGAAAGGATATTCCTTTACCTGTTAATATTGAATTAATAAAATTTCCTTCATAACATATTCCACTTTTATCTATATGTCTTCCCCATCCATTTAAATTATTTTTTAGGAAAATTCCTTCAAATTTTTCATTTTTTTCAGAATATAATTCTCCATAACCATTTAAGTCATAATTATAATTTACTTGACCTATATATAAATACTTTTGATTATTAAAATTTTTTATTAAACATTTTGAGAATAAAGGATATTCATTTTCTATTTTAAAATCTGGTTTTTGAATGTTCTCTTCTGGAAAATATATTTTATAATTTTCAGTTGAAAAATTTTCTTTGAAATGAGAATTTAATTCTTTTATTCTTTTTGTTATATATTTATTCTTTATCTCTTCTATATATTTAGTTTCTTCCTTTATTAATTCATCTTTTATTGTTTGAAAATCAGTTTTTCTAAAAATAAATCCTCTGAAAATACTTTGGATTATAATTTCATTTTTATTTTTTTGAAATATTTTATTGAAAATCCCATTAAAAAATTTTAATTTTGGTTTTTTATTATTTTCAGAATTAACATTTGTCTCTATTAAATTATTATTTTCATAATTTGAAGTTATTGTTTCTTCGCTTTGCATTTTAATACATGAACATTTATCATAATGTTTTCCCATTAAAATTATTTTTTAAAAATTATTTTTTTGAAAACAACACAATATATAAATAAATAAAACTACATTTAACTATTATATGATACAATATTTATTTATTAAAAAAATAGTAAAATTTTTTTTATTTTTTTTTTTTAGAAGAAAAAATGGTTGATTCAATTCCAAAAAATATAAAAATAGTAAAAATGCCAAAAAAATATGAAGCATCATATGTTCTTGAAGATAGTTTTGATAGAATCTTACTTTTATTTGATTTTAAAATTTTCGAAGAAATTACAAATCAAACAAGTTTAAAAACAATATTTACAAATCAACCAATTCAAACTCCTTTTAATTATCAAATAAGAGAATTTTCAGCATATGAATCTTTAAAAATTACTTCTATTATAATTTCAAACGAAAAAATGCCTTGTGAAATAGAAATGAATTTGAATTTCAAAGCAAATACTTTAGATAACACTACTTTACTTACTTTAGAAATTAAATTAGTTAATACTAAATTTACAAATGAACATAATTTAAATAAAATAGTTAAAGGATGTCAAAATTTATGTATTGAATATATAAGAGGAATTGAAAGGTATCTTGAACAAAGATTAGAATTTGCTTATCAAAATGAATCAATTATTATTAAAGTTAATAAAGAAAGAATTTTTGACTATTTTGTTCATTCTAAAATGATTGATTTTTATGAAGGAGTAAATATTATTGTTCCTAATGAAGAGAATTTAAAAGTTGGTTCTAAATTTTATTTTTTTTATAAATGTTTAGGAATTAAAATTGAAAATACTATTATTAAAATGGACAATGATCCAAAGAAAAATAAATGGTGTATTAAGTTTTCATGTAATTCAGAATTATTTAAAACTCAAGATATTCATATTTATTTAATTGATTTAGAAGGGGGTTCAACTTTTTTTTCTTTAATACATAAATTTAAAGAAAGTATTCAATTTGAACAAATTCAAGAAATTGAGAGAAAAAAAAAATTTTTATTATTTAGAATTAAAGATTTTTTTGAAAATGAAAATAATAATTCTACTAATGAAACAAATAATATTTCAAATAATATGAGTGAACAAAATGATGATTTATTAGAAAGAAGATCTTTAAAAGATGATTTATTTCAAAATTTATCCAATATAAAATAAAATTATTATAAATAATGATATATTGACATATTAGTTTTGACAAAAAAATGTATATAAAAAACATTAAACTTTCATTTGTGTAATTACTCTTAAAAATATTTTTTATATCTATATAAACTCTTTTCCATTAATAGTAGAAAATATTATTTATAAATAAATAACAGGCAATTAATTAAAAACCTTTAAAAAAAAATTAAATAAAAAAATAAAAAAATAAATTAAAAAAAACAAGATAAAAAATTCATTTTAAAAAAATGACTCAAAAGATGTCAGATGAAGCAACTTCAACAAATCCATACAGTCGTTTAATGGCTCTTCAAAAAATGGGTATAGTAGACAATTATGAAATAATTCGTAATTATAGTGCAATAATAGTAGGAGTTGGAGGAGTAGGTTCAGTAACAGCGGAAATGTTAGTTCGTTGTGGAATAGGAAAATTAATCTTATTTGATTATGATAAAATAGAAAATGCAAATATGAATCGTCTTTTTTATACTCCTGAACAAATAGGAATGGATAAAGTTGAAGCTGCTAAGCAAACATTAGAAAAAATAAATAAAGACGTTTTAATAGAAGCTTATTCTTATAATATAACAACAAATGAAAATTTTGATAAATTTATTGATAAAATTGAACATGGTGGAATTAATAATGATAGAATTAGTATTATATTATCATGTGTTGATAATTATGGTGCAAGAATGGCAATAAATAAAGCATGTAATAAATTAAATCAAATATGGATGGAAAGTGGTGTTTCTGAAAATGCAATGTCAGGACATATTCAATTTATTATTCCTGGTGAAACAGCATGTTTTTCATGTGCACCTCCTTTAGTTGTTGCTGAAGAAGGAAATGAAAAGAAAATTAAAAGAGAAGGTGTTTGTACTGCAAGTTTACCTACTACTATGGGAATTGTTGCGGGTTTCTTAGCACAAAATTTTTTAAAATGGGCTTTAAATTTTGGAGAAGTTTCTTATTTACTTAATTATAATGCTTTATTAAATTTTTTTTCCAATGAAATTCTAATGCCTAATCCTTCTTGTTCTGATGAAAATTGTGTTAAATGTCAAGAAGAATTTAAAAAAAGTGGAGTTAGTAGAAAACCTGTTAAAAAAAAAGAAGAAAAAAAAAATGAGGAAAAAAACAATGAAGTTAATGATTGGGGGATTAAAATTGTGGAAGAAAGTAATGAAAGTACTGAAGTTAAGGAAGTTAAAGATATGAGTGAAAGTAATATGTCTTTGGAAGATTTGAAAAAACAATTTGCTATGTTTAATAAGAAAGAATAAAAAATCATAAATAAAATTTAATAAAATTAAGAAAATAAATTATAGTAAAATACTTATAAAGATATATTATTAAAAAGGTTTCAAAAATATTATTTACTTCCACTAGTTTGACAATCATATTTCCAAAAGATATTTGTTTAGATACTTTATAATATCTAATTTATTTGATTTAACTTTCAACTTATATTATTCTATAATTATTATTCATATTTGTCCCTGTGATTTTTTAAACATGTTTATTTCCCCTTCCCAACAACTCTTTTCATTAAATAATATAAATTGTCTGAGATTTTAGCAATAAAATCTTTTTTTAAAATTCTTATAATTTTTACTTGTTGGTAATAATTTACTTTGAATACTAAATAATTATCACTTAAAATTACATTAATATCACTTAATTAGAAAATATTTTATTCTATTTGTTTCTTCTGAAACTTCAATATTTAATCAATGAGGAAGTAATTTTATATATAGTATTGAATGTATATATATTCTTTTCCCTTGACTATTTATATAATTAATATCCTTTCCTTTAAATAATTATTTTTTCAAATTAAATATTTAAATTAATTTTTTTTATTTTTTCTAAATTTTTTGATGAATAAGAATATTTGTAGTTTCAAATTAAATTATGAAAGCAATCGTCCTTCTGTAAGAACTCATATTTCAGTCTGTGATAATTTAATTGACCAAAAAAATACTATAGAAAGAGAGAAAGAAAAAGAAAGCGGAAAAAATGATTTGCAAAAAATTATTGCAATGTCTATTAAACATCATAAAATATTAAATGCTACCAAAGATTATAACAATAAATATTTATTTCATCATTCTAGATTAAAAAATTTACCTTCTAAAGTTAAATTAACCCAATATCAAATATATGAAAACAACAGAAATAAAATGTTATCAAGAAATGAAATTTTACGAAATGGTTTTAGGACTTTTAATTTTTCAAGTGAGAGAAATGAGAAAAAAACAATTAAATTAATTTCTATGTCTTCAGAGTTAGAAGAAAATGAAAAAGTTAATTATGGAAATCTTGAAAAAATTAAATCATTTTCATTTAAAGGAATTGATTTACCAAAAATTAAAAATTTTAAAAAAATTTCACATACATATAATAAATTCAATAATAGTATTTACAAATTAAAACAAATTACAAAAAATTTAAAATTAGAATATACAAGACTTCATTTTAGAAAATAAATATAAATATTATTGTAATTAAAATTTAAATTATGTTGTTTTATTATTTAAAAAAATATTTTCATATTAAAATAATTAAAAACAAATGAAGTATTTAATAAAAATAATTCAACTATTTATTTATTTGTAAGATTTTTTTTCATTCTTTTAGCAGCAATATTAATACCTAAATATTTTTCAATATTATCTAATCTATTCATACATAAATTAATTTGAACAAGTAAATCCATTTTTTCTTTTGTAAGTTGAGTTAAATATTTTTGAAGAAGTAAATTTTGGGAATTTAAATCATCATTTTGCTTTTCAAAATCTCCAAATAAATTTTTAATTCTATAATAAAGATCATTTTCAGAATTATCAAAATAATCATCTATATCTTTATGAAGACTTCCAAAATCTTCTTTTTGATTATCAGTTTTTTTTTTAACTTCATAAAATTTTTTATTTAACAATTCAATCCTTTTATCAGCAATACTTTCAATTAATCTAAAAGTATAAATAGGATTATCAATTTCATCTCCTAAAATATGAGTAACTTTCATATCATCAGAAACATTAAAAATATCTCTATCTGCATCATAAAAATAATCATGAAAAGTAGCCATTTTAATATAAAAAATTAAAAAACTGAAAATTATAAAAAAAAACAAATAAGAGATATTATTAAAAAATTAAAAAAAAAAATATTTAAACCAAAAAAAAAGTTAAATGTCAGAATCAAATCTTCCTCCAATAATAATAATAGATAATGGAAGTGGTTATTTAAAAGCAGGATTTTCAAATGAAAAAATACCATCGGTTACAATTCCTGCTTTAATTGGTCGTCAACTTCTTCGTTATGGAGAAAAAATAGATACATCTCTTTTACCAGAAAATGTAAAATATAAAGAAATAATGATAGGTGATGAAGTCACTCCATTTCGTTCTTTATTAGAACTTACTCATCCAATAGAAGAAGGAATAATTAAAAATGAAGATGATTTAGAAAAATTATGGTCTTATGTTATAAATACAAAATTAAAAATAACAGATCCTTCAAATTATAAAGTAATAATAACTGAAGCACCTTTAAATCCATTTGATAATAAAATTAAAATTTGTGAAACTTTATTTGAAAAAATAGGAGTTGGAGCAGTTAATATTGAACCACAAGCTAAACTTTCTCTTTTCTGTCATGGTATTGATACTGGAACTGTATTAGATTCTGGTGATGGAGTTACTCATTGTATTCCAATTGCAAAAGGAGTTATTTTAAAACATAGTATTGAAAGATTAAATATTGCTGGAAGACATATTACTGAATATTTAATTAGATTACTTCAAAAAAAAGGTTATGCTTTTAATTCAACTGCTGATTTTGAATTTATTAGAGAAATAAAAGAAAAATTATGTTTTGTTTCAAATGATATTAACTCTGATAGAGAAATTGATAGAAATACTACTTTTTTTAATTCCTTTTATTTATTACCTGATGGCTCAAGGATTAGAATTTCAAATGAAAAATTTGAAGCTCCTGAAATTTTATTTGATCCTTATTTATGTGGAAAAGATGTAGATGGAATACAATATGTTGTTCATAAAAGTATAATTAATTCACCAATGGATACAAGAGCAGGTTTATTTGGTAATATTATTTTATCAGGAGCTACTACTTTATTTCCTGGTTTTGTTACTAGATTAGAAAATGAAATTAAAACAATTTACAAAGAAAAAAATTTAAAAGAAGCTAAAGAAAAAAATATTAAAATTTCTATTAATGTATTAGATCATCCAAATAGAAAATATTCTGTTTTTATTGGTGCTGGAATTGTTGGTAATTATTATAATACTCCTGAAAGTGATGATTATTGGATTACTAGAGATGAATGGTTAGAATGTGAAGAAGGTACTGAGAGAAATAGGGAAAATTTAATTAAGGAAAAATGCCAAAATTATTTTAAGGATAGTTATAAGAAAGAGTAACATAGAATATTTATGTTTTTATTGAAATTAAAGTCTTTATCACCCTAAAAATATAGTATAATTGATTTCTAATTTTTTGTAATTTTAAATATGCTTTAATCGTTATTTAAATGAATCTTTCACAATGACATTTAATTTCTTATTATTAGATTCTTTATTATTTCCTTTCCTATAAATCTAAATAAATCCTCTCACAAATTTTATGTAAATTTTTACTTTTCAGTAAGTTTTCATTTTATTCATACTGTTTGAATCTTTGCAAAGGGAATCTACTTTATATTTCATATTTTCAATTTTCACTTTACACTTATTTAACAATTATTTCTTCTTTTTATTGTTCTTCATAAAGTAATTTCAAATCCAAATAATCATTAATAATAATTTCAAAATTTTTAGACCTTAATTTCTTATTGTTATTGATACAATATTAGAATATCCTTTTACTAATAATAATCTTTTCATTTTTCTAATATTGTTAATTTTTATATTTATTAAGAATTCAGATTTTTATATAATGTATTTTTAATGAATTTGAATAAAAATTTTATTCTTTTTTTATTAGAAACTTAATTTAGTTGTTGAGTTATAAATAAATTTTATTTAAATGATATTTTGAACTATGATATTAAATATTTAATTTAATTATATATTAATAACAAATTCTTTTAAATTTTAACTATTCTAAACAAAACAGGTTAATATATGTTAAATTCCTGTTTTTATATATATATTTATTATTCACTACTCTGAAATTACAATATGAAAAATGAGATATATATTTTTTTCTTATAACATCTAATTTAAAATTATAATTTATAATATATATAATCTTTAATAAAATTATATATCTTATAAAGGGATATAATGTTCAAAATATTCTCTAAGAATATTTAAAAAGCTTTTATTCAATAAAGAAATTTTGAAAATTATATTTCCTGTTGAAACTTGTTCAAACTTTTCCATAATTTGAACATAGCAAGAAATTTCTGATAAAGAAACAATAGAAATTTTAATTTTAAAATCTCTTTTTTCTAAAAGAATTTCAATTTCTTCATTAAAGATTTCAATCTTTGAAATTGGAATAGAACAAATAACTTCATTATTATAAAAATCATCAATTATTAAATTCTTTTTTATCCCTTTATTACAATAAATTTGAGAAAATATTGTTAAAATATTTTTCAAATTATTTTTAATAGTATAAATTGGACGATTAATTAAATTACTATCTAAGATTATTTGACTCATTGAATTATATTGATTATATCTTTTAATACTTTCACAAAAATTACCAAAATATTTACTTAAATACATTTTATCATTTTGACTAATATAATTTTCTACTTCAATAATAACAATTGTTGAGTTGTCATTTATATTATTATGAAAATCAAATTTGGCTATTATTGTTGAAGAAGAAGAAATGTTTTGTTCATTAATTGAATATATTTCATTTGAATAAGTTAAAATATCCTCTGAAATATTAGATGATATTGTTCTAACTTTTATTTTTAAAGTATTATTTACAATTATTTCTGCATTAGCACCAACTTCATCAAAATTTTTTGAGTTTATAAATTTTATATTTAAATTATTTTTAAAAATTGTTTTTAGCATTTTTTGTTTTGAAAATTGATTAAAAATTTTACTACGATCTTCTGGAAATTTATACAAAAAAGAAATTAGATTATTTTTCATTTTATATTTTACTTTTATAATAATGGAAATTAAATCAGAAAATAATTATTTATAATATTTTAATTAATTATTTATTCGTCATTTATTGCTTTTTTATTAAAAATTATTATTTTTGAAAAATCTCAATTTTTATTATCATCCCTTTTTTTTCCTAAAAATTCTTTTTTATCTTTTTTATTATCATCATAAAACTTTTTATCTTTTTCAACTAAATATTCAAGAGGATTTTTCTTTTCATATCTTCCAAAAGTAACATTGTTATCTTTAGTAAAACTAATATTATTAATACCATTATCTCTCTTAGTAAATTTCTCAAACTTCTTATCTTCTATATTACTTTTAAAACCATTATAAATATTATAATTATTAATATTAGTGGCATTACTAATATTAATGTTATTATTATTATTACCAACTTTATAATCCTTCTTTCCAATAATCATTCCTTTCCCACTTAAATTATTAACTACATTCATATTCATAGCATTTTTATTTTTAATTTCCTTCCTCATTTGATATTCATGAGAATCCACATTAAATTTAGGTAAATCACTTGGTTTACACATTTTAGGTTCATGTTTTGTAAAAAAATCATGTTCTAAAGCTTCATTAACACTTATTCTTTTTTTAGGATCTAAAGATAGCATTCTACTTAATAAATCAAAACAGCAATCATCAACTTTTGAATTTCCATTATAACAACTTTTCAATACATTAGGACAATCTTTTTTAGGAACTAAATTATTATATAATGGTAATTTACTAACACCAGGCCAATTAAGTTCATTTGGGCTACCACATTTTTTTACTATTTTATCTACTTGATCCATTTCTTTCTGTCCTTTAAATAATGGAAATCCAGTTAATAATTCTGAAAAAACACATCCAATACTCCACATATCAATAGCAGGACCATAATGAACTTCACCAAATAATAATTCTGGTGCTCTATACCATAAAGTAACTACTCTATTAGTAATTTTTTTCTTTAATGAAGGTGGTATTTCTCTAGCAAGACCAAAATCACCTATTTTAATTTCTCCTTTATTATTTAATAATATATTTGCTGTTTTTATATCCCTATGAATTATATTATTCGAATGAAGATATTGTAATCCTTCTAATAATTGATACATTATACATTTTATATTTGGAATTGTATAATTAGATTTTAAATTCCCTAAGCCACTTATGTCATGTTCCATATATTCAAAAACTAAATATACATTTCCTCTATATTTATTCTTCTCCTTTGGCTTAGATGTTACTATTTCTTTTAATGGAATTATATTTTTATGTTTCAATCTTTTTAATATCATTATTTCTCTAAGAGCAGTTATTGGAAATCCTTCTTTTTCATTATCCATTAATATTTTCTTTAATGCATAAATTTTATGATTGTTTTTATCATTAGGATCTTCTAATTGAGCTTTATAAACTTTACCAAATGTTCCTTCTCCTACTTGATCTATTTTCTTATAGTGTTCTGCACTCCTAAAACTTTTTTTATTCAAAGATTCAGATTTTTTATAAATTTCTTTTTGATTTTGTTGAGGAAATTCATTGTTTGGGTTTGTAGTCATTTAATGGTTTATAAAAACTTTTAGAAAAATTTAATTTTAATTTTTTTAACAAAAAAAATAATTAATGAATAAATAATATATTTTAATATTATTATTAAAAAGGTATTTGATAGTTATATTATTCTATAATGAAATTTAAATAATTATAGAGAATGACGTAGAAACATTAAATTGATTATTAAAAGTAAAATAAGATAAAAAATATTAATAAATTGATAAAAAGAGAATAAGATATTAATAGGATTAATATAGTCAAAAAAAAAATTTGATAAATAAAGGGCGATGTATATTAAGAGGTGAAAGTGGGAGTGAAGGTAATCAACTCGTTTGTAGAACAATCCATTTTTGGGAGTCTAAATCCTTTAGATGGTCTTTTCTTTTTATATAATTCCCCTTTTGTTACTTTGAAATTTTTTCCACATGTTTGTATTGTAAAAACGGGAATTTTATTTAAATTTTTAATATTATTTATATTATCTTTATTATTTATTTTTCTATTTTCTACATTATTTAAAGCATCTATAATTTCTTTATATGTTTTATTACTATCGTTTTGACTATCTCTTTTTATTTCTTTTATATTTTGAAAATCTTCTTCGTTTAATAAATTAGTGTTGTTTTTGTTTGAAATATATTTTATATTTATATTAACTGAATTTATATTTGCAATGTGATTTGGAATCATTGGATTTTTTTGACTTTTTCTTTTTTTAATTTCTTTATTGTTATTATTCTTAGTTTTATAAATTTCATTAAAATAATTTATTTCTTCTGGTGACATAAATAAAGATTCTGTTATATCATTTTTATTGATTGGAAGAATATCAAAAGGAATTTTTAAAGAAGATGAATTATCTAAATTATTGTTTGAATTTGTATTGTTTTTTCTGTTATAAATCTCACAATTAAAAACACAAGAAAATAAAGAAAATTTATTTTCTTTTATATTTTCATTATAAATTTGAATTATTAAATTTTCAATATTTGTAATTTTTATTTTCTTTTTCAAATTTTTTTTTGTTTTTTTTATTTTATAAGTTGTTAAAGCACTATGACTGCTAATACAATCATTTGAAGAAATTTTAGATAAAAGATCTTTATTTGGAGTTAATGCTCCTCTTTTTTTAATAGAATTTTCTATTTCACTATTTAAATTTTGATTAAAAGGTAGACTATATTTATATTTATTACGATAAGATATATAATGTTGATTTCCCATTTATCTAATTTATAATATTTTAAGGTTTTTATTTTAAAAAATTATTTAATATAAACTAAATAATAAGGTAACAATTATTTGATTTTGAAATTGAGATTCTTAATTCTTTAAAAAAAAACAAAACTTAAAAGGTAATAATAAAAATTAAAAATTTGAAAAAAGAATAAGAAAAAGATAAAAAGATGTTAGAAATGTATTATTTTGATATATGAAATTTTAATTAAATATTATTACAAAAATATTATAATAAATAAATTATATTTTTAATTAGTATTATTCTTCTTAAAAATTTCTTTCTGATTACTTTTATTGTTTAATTTTAAATTCTTAAATTAGTAAAATTGAATATCATTCAATAATAATTTATTATTTTTCATAAACATTTTTTTTGAAAAAGTTTTATTTATCTTTTGACTATAGGAAATATATGAATAACTTAAATAAATAATATTTGAGAAAGAAATTATTCTTAATATATATAATAAACAATAAAATAAAGATGCTTTATTAATAAAAAGAAAAATATTTAAAATAAAATAAATATCAATAATTAATATAATTATAATAACAAAAAATTTTTTTTAAAATAATGGACTATCCGAAATCACTTTTTGTAGGGAATATACCTTATGATTATGATGAAGAATCATTAAAAGAAACATTATCACTAGTAGGACCAGTTAAATTTTTTGAAATAAAATCAGATGAAAAAACTAAAAAACCAAAAGGATATGGGTTTTGTGAATATGTAAATGCTGAAATCGCTGCAAGTGCTTTAAGAAATTTAGAAAATCAAGATTATAAAGGAAGACAATTAAGAATTAATTTACAAGCTATTGATAAAAATAAACCTTTAAAACCAAATGAAGATTTATGGAAAGCTAAAAATGATATCATATATGTTAAAAATAATCAAAGTGGAGATGAAAATTTAATAAATAGTTTAAGAGGTTTAACTGAAGAACAAAAATTACTTTTATTATATTCTATTAATGTTTTAAGTATGAAAAGAGGAAATGATGGGAATAGTGATTTTGATAAATTATTAAAAAATCAAAGTGATGAAGTTCTGGATGCAATAATTGATTTACAAAATTCTGTTATTGATGAATATAAGGCAAAAAATAATATTTAAATTAATTAAAATGTAATATATATAAAGCTTAACTAATAAATTATAAAATATAAAAATATTTAAATTTTTTAAGAAAATATTTATACAATTTTTTTAACAAATTTTAACTTTTTTTTAAATATGGAGTATAGAAATTCAAGAACAATAATTTTTATTAAAATAGATAATATGATACAAATTAAAGAGATAATGAAAGAGATGAAGAAAAATATTTTGAAGATTTATATTAATAAATGAATTGATCTAAACACTTTGTTTAAATAAACTTCAAACAATTAATCCAAATTTAAATTTTTTTAATGAAATATTTAAAGAAAAAAAGAGAAATAAAGTTCAAAAAATTATTTTTACAATCACAAAATATTCTTATTTCAACAAATAATAATATAAATAAAAATTATAAATCATATTTTAATAAAATTAAAATAAACATATAAATAAAATACATTTAGAGAAAATGAAGAATTAAAGAACAGAATATATGAATCAAAAAGTGAAATACATTTAATTTTAAAAAGTTAATTTTTCCAAAAAAAATCTTGAAGAGTATTTTAACCTTATTAAAAATATATAAGACAGTATTACCATAAAAATTAATAAAACCCAAAATAAAAACAATAAAAAAATAGAATAATTTTCAGATATAACATTAAAAAATAAAGATAATATATAAATGATATATATGATAGATATTTATGAAAGTGATGAAAAAGACATCAAAGAAGTCAAAAGTATGAAAATAAGATTTATATTTTTGACAATAATTCAATTTATAAAATATATTATCCAAGAGAAAAAAATAACAAGCAAAAAAAAATCATAATGAAAAAGAAAGATTATTATTATTCCTTCTCCTGAAGATATTTTAAATGATTAAAGTAAATCAATGATTAATTAAATATTTTAAAATTAGATTTTATTTTTTTAAATATTTATTTTATTTAAATTAAGAGTTCAAAAATATATTATATTTAAAAAAATAAATTTAATGTTAAAAATCCACCACATCATAATTAATAATAAAATATAATAATTATAAATTTAATAAATGAATTCTAATATCATAAATAGTGAAATATCTTTTGTATATCATTTTGATCAAGATCTTTTAAAAATTTCTAATCTTTTTTCAAATCAAAAAATGCTTAAATTATTTATGAAAAATTATTTATGTTTTAATTTTTTAAATGAAAAAAATTTCGATGAAATAGGAGCAGATGCAGAAATATATTTTAATAAAGATTTAAAAGCAAAATTTATGACAATATTCTCATTTCATTCAGATAAATTAATTTCTTTTTCTCATAAAGTTTATTCAATAAATGAAAAAAATGTTACTTTTGAAAAGATAATAAAAATGTCTTTTCATTCTGATACAAGTGATAATTCAACAATATTAATAATAGAATTTGAAAATGTAAAAAACTTAAAAGTTGTTTTGTGTAAATATTTTGAAGAATTATGTAATATTATAAAAGAATATAATAAAAAGAATTGTTTAAGCCAAATTATTTTGGAAAGTAATGTTATTAATCGTCCTATAGATACAATTAAAAAGAATTTAAATATTATTATTAATATTTTTTCTATTTTATTATCAGATGATAATTCACGAAAAAATTTAAATGTTAATGATATTTATCAATTATTAAATAATCAAATTAATAATTGTTTTTCCATTTCAAAATGTGAATGTTTTAAAGATGAGTTAGAAATTTTTTTAGAAAATATTAATTCACATTATAAAATTAGAATTTCTGTTATTGCTTTGAGTGATATTTCATGTTATATTCAACTTATGGAAAAAATCCATTATTTAAAGTATGGTATTATTGTATCCAAAATTTCAAAATTTAATAAATTATTTTTAAAGTTAGTTAAAGAATATTTTGAACATTTTATTCCTTTATAAAAATAATTTTACTTTATGTCTGATGATTGTTAATTGTATATATCCAGATTATTATGATTTAAAATTCAAAAATTTAATTTTCAGTATTAGGTTAAGTATAAAATTTAACATATATGTAGTTGATTTATATAGAATTAAGGTATTTAATATATAAATATGTTTAATATATATATGAAAAACTAAGATTGTATTTTTAAAACAGAAAATATATTTTTTTTTTACTTCTTTAACATTATATATATTAAATTAAATTGATATCATAATTTTAATGAATTCATATTATAAAAAAATAAAAATAAATGAAGGTGTCTGTTCTATTCCACAAAAAAAATGTAATCAAAATAATTTTTCATAATTTAATATATTATATTATTTTGAATAATAATAATAATTAGCACTCTTGATTCTATTGCTAAATAATTAAATTTTAGTGATGATGATATAAATTTGGGAAATTTATATGAATAATTAATATTAGATATATTATATTTATATTTATTATTTGTAAATTGATATTTATTTATAATTAATTTAATTAAAAAATCATCAATCATATAAAAAAAAGAAATTTATGTTTATATATATTAACAAACATTAAATATTTGTTTTTTATAAAAAAATGAAAAGACATTAAATTTATTTAAAAATTTAAATTTAAATTATGAGTAGATTGACTTTTTCTTAAATTATTATTTTGAAACAAAGCTTTAATTTTATTTTCATTAAATTCCCTCATGAAATCATCAATAACTTTTTCACTATTATATTTCTTATTTTCAGGAACAAAATAATATTTAATATTTTTTTTCTTATTATTATAAACACCAAATTTCTTTTTATTACTTTTAAAAAAATCTAAGTTGGAATTATTAAATATTCTAGATACATTTTCAGCATTAATTAAATTTTTTAACCGATTACTATGTAAAGGACTATTATAATTATTAAAATTAAAATTATAAAATGAAGAAATAGGTTTATTAATATAAGAAAGACCATTATTTTTTTTTTTTAATTCTTTCGTAAAATCTTCAATTTGATGTTGAATATCTTCTTGATTAGCATTTCCAACATTAAATTTATTAGGTTTATTATAAGGATTAATTAATCCTGTTTTTTTAATTCTTTTTGGATTTTCCTCTATCATTTTTTTTAAAATAGAAATACTTTTTGAATGAGGAGAAACATAATTAATTCTTTTTGTATTTTTTGAATTAGTAGTACTATTAATATTTAAATTCATTGATTTGTTTAAAAAATCTTCCTTTTTATTTGAAGTTGATATAGTTATATTTGAACTTTTTTTAATTGATATTCTAGGATTTGAATTGGAATTTTGTAATTTATTTTGTTGATATATATCATTATTGGAATTAATCAATGGATTTAAATGATTTGAATAACTTGAATTAATTAAATTTTCTAATTTTGAAATATAATTTTGTGATTTCATGGTTTTCTTTAGAAAAAAAAAAAACAATTTAAAAAAATATTATGAAAAAAAATTAAAATAGTCTTTATTAATATATAAATATATTAAAAGATACAATTTTTTAGTGTAAATTTTTTAAAATAATCAAAAAATTTAAAAAAAAAAACCAAAAAAATTTTGGTCTGAACATTAATATTTTATTTATACAAAAGAAAAGAGATAATTATTCATTTAATAATGAAATATAATTTATTTTCAAATTTTGAAATAAAATAAAAGATATAAGTTTTCTTTTTTTTCTATATTTTTATAACATAAAAAATGATTATTAATATATGAAATAGAAAAAACAATAAAAGAATGTTTAAAATTAGATATTGAGGATATTTAAAATAATTAAATTTTGTAATGGATAATTGATAATCTTTTTAACCGACAGACAATTGCACAAAAAGATAAAAAAAATGATAAAAATTAAAAATTATGACACTGAGAATTGAAATATTGGAGACTATTCTTATTTTTGAGAAGAGGATTTATAAACTTTAAAATTTTTTATTTAAATATTTTAATAGATATTTTAATTTATTGATTTTTTAATGCTTTAATTTTTTTATTATTTTTTTTGGTTTTTTTGGGTGTTAGTTTTTATTATGTTTTTATAAATACTATAATTTTTTATTTTTTTTGGAAAAATGTTTTTATTTTATTTAATTTTTTTTATTTGTTTTATAATTTGTTATATTTAATTTAATAAAGGAATTTTCATTTTTTATAATGTCAAATGAAGAAAAAACTATATTAAAAAATGAAGAAGAAACATATGATAGTATAACACCAAACGATAATATTTCAAATCAAAAAAACACAAATTCAACAAATAATATAAAATTAAGTTCAGAAAATGAAGATATTAATAATTCAGTTTTTAAAAGTGTAATTTCTAATAAATTTATTGAAATTAAGGATTTTATTTCAACAAAATTATATAAATTGTTTCAAAAGTTACAAATAGAATCTTCTTATAAGAAATTTTTAATATTTTTTATAATTGGAATTATATTTATTATTCTAAGCTTTTTTAATTTACCTTTAATATTATTAAAACCTACTCAATTTTTATTCACTTATGATATAGGAAATATTTTTATTATTATAAGTTTATTATTTTATTATGGAAGTAATCAATTTATTCAAACTTTAATTGAAAGACAGATTATAATAATATTATATATATTATCAATAGTTTTTGGATTAATTTTTTCATTTAAACAAATTTATTTTATTAGTTTATTTTTTTCAATGGGATTATTAATAATTTCAATAATGTTTTTCTTAACATTTATTCCAGGTGGACAAAGTGGGATAGAATTTATCAAGACATCATTAGGAATTCCTTTCCAACAAATTCTATTATATATTAAAAATATTTAGAAAATTAAATATAAAAAATATAAATCCCCAATAAATAAAATAAACTGTTTTTAAATAAATAAAAAATAAAATCAAAAAACCCTAAAAAAAATGCCTTTAAATGATTTTCACTTATAAAAATTAGGCTCATTTGGAATTCATAAAGATTCATAAAATACAAAAAATGAGATATATATATATTAAAGCAAATAAAAATAACAATGAATAAAAGATAAAGGTAAAAAAATTCATTAAAGGAAAAAAGATTATGTGCATCATTATCCTATAAAAATATAATAGAATACAAAGAAAGACGAAAATTTAAAAGATATTAAATATTATAATGAAATATTTAGATGATATATCAATAAAAATAAATAATATAATAGAAAGAATATGATATATAAAAAACAATTTGATTTGGATTTATAAATTATTAGAAGGGATCAATCGTTATTATGCTACTCCTGAAATTTGAACACATCAAAATTGATATATGGAGTGATAGATGCATAATATGAAATTTCTTTGTAAATTCCTTTAATAGGAACAATTATGAAAAATTATAATAAAAATATTAAAATAATTATAACTTAAAAATCTATTTATTCCAAATCTTTAATAAGTAAAAAACCCTAAAATTTAGATTTATTATATAATTAAATATTATTTCAAAACAATCAAATTAGCACTTTGTATAGTAGATAAGAAATTACTAGAAAACTCCAAAAATTCCATTATTCCCCCACTTAATTTATGTAAATCAATTAAATATTCATCTTTTTCTTTAGGATCAACATTACCAAAAATTTGAATTAAAACATTTAAAGCATTAGGATTAATTTCCTTTTCACTATCACTTCTTTTTTTTCTGCATTTTATTTTATAAGAACTTGAAATAATTTTCCATTCATAACCATTTTTTTCTAAACATTTTAATATTTCATGAGCTAAAAAATAAGGATCTTTTTTACAAATAATACCAACTCTCCAAAGTTCATCTCCTTTCTTTTTTACTTGATGAATATCTTGTATATTATCTTGAGTTATATTTTCCATATTTTTTTGCTGGAATTTTTCTTTTAACTTTTGAAGAACATTTTCTGTTTTTTCAGTCATTTGAATTCTTTTAAAGAAATTCACATCATCTATATTTTATTAAAGTATAATTGTAATTTAATTTTATTTAATATTATATTCTTACTTTTTAATGTTGTTGTTCTTTCTTTTGTTAATCTTTCATTTTTTTTTGTTTCTAAAAATTCATAAATAACACAAAATTCTTTTTTTTCTCTATTTATAATAGCTTGTTTAATTTGATCATCATTATAACCTTCAAAATTAATTTTTTCCAATTTCTTCATTTCTTCAATAATTTCCATATCAACGTTGTTTCTACTTCCATAAATAAATTTATAATTATCAATAATTTGATATAAGCTTAACTTATTATTAAACCATTTATGTTGTTTAATTTCAGGTATACTAATCCTATTAATAGGTTCTTTTTGTAACATTCTAAAAATTAAATCTTTAGCAGGTTCACTTAAAATTTGTGGAATAATATATTTACATTCTCTAATTTTTTGATATAATTTAGGAATTTGTTTTTCATCAAAAGGAAGAGATCCAGTTAATAATGTATATAATATAACTCCACAAGACCAAATATCAATAGAAGCCCCATTATAAAATTTACCATTAATTAATTCAGGAGCAGCATAATTTGGTGAACCACATGAAGAATATAGAAATATACCATCTCTCATTATATTACTTAAACCAAAATCTGCTATTTTAACATTATTATTTTCATCTAATAATATATTTTCTGGTTTTAAATCTCTATGTGATACTTGATGAGTATGTAAATATTCTACTCCAAATATTATTTGTTGGAATAAACGCCTTGCTTCGTTTTCATTTAACTATATTATTATATTAATTCTTTTTTTATTTTACTTTTCCACGACATATCATATCAAATAATTCACCTCCTGATGCATATTCCATTATTAATATTATTTCTGATGATGTTTCTATTACTTCATATAATCTTATTATATTTGGATGACGGAAATATTTGTTTAAACGAATTTCTCTTTTTACTTTATCTTCTACTTCTTTGTCTTTTATTCCTGATTTTTGAAGAATTTTTGCTGCTACTTTTTGATTTATTATTTCTTGGACTCCAACTATAATTTTATATTTTATATGTTATATTTTAAAATTTACGTTTGACTTTAGCAAAGGAACCTTCTCCTAATGTTCTGAAAAAACGATAATTTCCAACTTTATTCGCTTTCATTATTTGATTTATTATTTTTATAAAATGTTATTTTAAAATATTTATTATATTTTAATTAATTTAATGAAATAAAGAATGTAAATATAAGAAAAATAAGAAATTAAATAAAAGAGATATAATATATTAAAACAATTATTTTTTAAATATTTATTTTAGAAAAACTTTATTCTTATTTAGAAAAATAAACTCTTTGATAATATTGTCCATTAGAATCATTAAATAAATTTCTTTGTTCTTCACTATAAATTTTATAATCAACACTTATCCCCAATTTATTATTACCATCTAAAAGACTTTTAATTTTATCAAAGGATTTTTCAGTAAAATTATTTTGAATAAAATTAAAAGCAATTAAAGTACTATTTTTAACTCTATAATTTTTACCATCAATTTCTTTCATTTCATCTAAATGAGGGACTTCTAATTCAGGTTTTTTACTTGCTTTTAGTTTCATATTCTTATTTATTATATCTTGTCTTTCTTTTGCTAATTTACCATATTCTTCAACTTCTTCTTGAGTCATTAAAAAAATACCATAATTTTCTTTTATTAAATCTAAACTTTCATCAGTTAAATGATTTCTTCCAAAATTAATATCTTCTAACTTATTATTTATTTCTATCATTTCACAAAATACTTTTATACATTCATTTGTTAAATTATTTCTAAATAAATTTAATATTTTAATATTATTATTTGGATTTTTTAACTCTTCAAATATTTTAATTGCCATTTCATCACCTATTAAATCTCCTCTTAAACACAAAGCTTCTAATTTACTTGGTTCTCTTGTTATAAAGGATAATATTAATTCTTGTGATTTTTTAATATCATTTAATATCTTTTCATCTACAACTGACTTTAAATCACTTATTGAATAATCTTTATCATCAATTACAATTTTATCATTCCATTCATAAATTATTGTATTAATAGAATTTTCTTTTGTAAATAAGCAATCAATCAT
Organism: Isotricha intestinalis; assembly: GCA_023807065.1. Classification (NCBI taxonomy): domain Eukaryota; phylum Ciliophora; class Litostomatea; order Vestibuliferida; family Isotrichidae; genus Isotricha; species Isotricha intestinalis. The sequence continues at coordinate 20,667 of JAJJLU010000044.1, forward strand.
AAATTCAAGATTAGTTAAATTAAATTTATTCGAAGAAAAACGAAGAGAAGTCACTTTAGAAGAAGGTAATAAATAATATAATATTTTTATTGTATTTATGTCAACTAAAACATTTTGAAAAGAAATAACTGTTGGAGTATTTCCTTGAGTTGCTTTTATTGCTGGATGAGCACCTATTCCTATTTGATCATAAAAATATAATCCATCTTCATAAAATTTTCCCTTTTTTTTATAATTTTGAAACATTTCTTCTGTTAAATCATATTTTTCACATATTTCATAACACCAAAATTTTTTGCTTTTTAGCATTTTAAAAAAAAATAATTTAATTAATATTATAATTTCAAACTAAAATTTAATGAAAATAAAAATTAAAAAAAGGACATTTCGAATCTAAAATCGAAATTCCAATTAAAAAACTAAAAAAACCAAAATAAGTTTTAAATAAACCAAAATTAACAATATTATAATTAAGATAAATTCCCATTAACTAAAGAACAATAGTCTTCGACTTTTCTGGGAATTAACTAAGAGTTTCTTGAAAAAAAAAATAATTTTTCTCTCATTTTCTCCCTTTAAAATATGTCTAGCATATAGTTTTTTTGGAACATTTGTTTTGAAACAGTTTATTTTTGAATTTTTATTGATTACTTTTTTTTCATTCAAAAAAATAAAAATAATAAAATAAATAAAAAATGATAAACATAATGTCAAAAGAGTTAAAAAAAAAATAAATTCAATATAAAATTATTCATTTTTACCTTATCATTACGTCATCATTCCTGTTTCTTATTAATTATTGTTAATTGTAGGAAATAGATTAAATTATTATTTTAAATTGATATTAAAGAAGGATATTTAAATATTTTAAAAAAAATAAAATGAGTGATTCAACTACATTCAAATCAATTACGACTCAATCTTCACATCCAAATATCGAAAACATAAATGACGAAAAATCATTAATTCAACAAATTAGTGAACCAGATGAAAAACCTTGTATTTTTCGGGAAGAATTTAGTTCAAGTAGCGAAGATGAAAATGAATCCCAAAATATTTATGATTCAGACTCAGAAGTTAAGTGAATTTATATAGCTTTCATCTTTAATGAAAAAGGAAAATTATTAATTTTGGAGTTTTTGTAATTTTGATCTTTTATTAGTATATGTTTTAAATATATTTTTTTCACATTTATTCTTTTATTGATTTAAATATTAATAATATCTCTTTTCAAAAATTTAAGTTTTATACTTTTCTTTTATCACTGTTTGTTAAAAGAAAGAATGAAAAAATCCTATTTTTTCCCCTATATTTCATGAATCAATTAAATTTTTTTTTTTAAATTAAAAGGAGTCCCATTTAAATAAAAAATAAATACCATTTTTAATATACAATTGAGATAAAAAATTAAATAACTTTACTAGTAAATCAAAAATAAAATTATATATTAAGGTATAGAAAAAATTAAAAAAACCAATAGAAAGATATAGAATAAAGAATTATAAATGATGCTATATATAATGAAAAATCTCATTTTATTGAAACTTTGAAGGAATATTTTATATAAGAAGATAAAATAATTTTTGAATACAGAGAATAAAATTTATAAAAAATTTTAATTTTTTAAAATATTCTAAAATGTTTAGAAGCAAAATATAAGTATAAAATATTAAAAGAAAACAAAAAAAAGAATAAGCAATTATAATATTATAATGAAGATAAATTAAATAAATATTATAAATTCCTTAAATAATAATATAAAAAGTGATTTTGGAGTTAAAGAATTAATTACTAAAATAAACAATTTTGGAAAACAACTTAAATGCTCAAGAAAAAAATATTAATAAATTAAATAATAAAACAAATAAAAAAAAGAAAATAAAAAACCAAAAAATTCAAATTATTGAAAAGGAATAAATAAAATAATCTTAATTAAAAAAGCAAAAATTAAAAAAAAATATTAAAAATAATTATTTCAATTTAGAGATTTAAATAAGTCAGACAAAATTATTCGATCAACGAACCTTTCATAATTCCAAGTTTTTTAAAAGAAAACATTTTTAAAATAATTATTTAAAAAAATAAATAATTATCTAAGTCCAAATATAAGCATAAATCACAGTATAAATAATCACAACAAACAAACAAGATTCTCCTTATATAAAGGGAAATAAAAATCAGAATAAAAAAGATAATAAAATCATTTTTCTGTAAATTCTTTTGTTATTTATTCCAAATGAAAATTCTAACTCAAAAAACATTGCAAATAATTTTAATATTATTAACTATTTTCAATAAGGTTCAACTCAAATTAATATTATTTTTAATTAAAGATGATTTATTAAGGATTTAAATTTAATAAAAATTCTGATGTTTATAGTCCAAAAATTCAAAATAGAATATCTCATTCTCCATTCAATATTTATAATAATAATATTTACAAAAAATAAATAAATAAAAACAATTAAAAATTTTAAATTTATTTTAAATATATTTTAAATTCATAAAAATTGAATAGAAAAAAATTAAAAGATTTTTAAAAAAAAATCGGAAAATATCATAATTTAAGGAAAAAATAATCCTACAATTTATTTTACTTTTGGATTGAATAAATTATAAGAATGTTCAGTCAATAGTCTAATTTGAATTATCTAGTTTGACTTTAAACTTCCTGAAATTAAATTTCAAATCTTTTAAAATTATTATTTGAAACTAATTCAAAGACATTCTTGATGATATAAAAGAAATAATTAATAAGTTGGAAATATATATTTTTGTAAATTCTTGTAAATTAATTATAAAATACATTAAAGAAGTAGTTAATGAAGAAAAATATGTATTTTAAACATCTATTTATTTATATAATAAGTTTATTTTTTTAATATAAATATTATATTATTTATTTCAAAAATTATATATTTTTATAACTTATATTATAATATTGAGATTTCATTTATTGAATTATTTCAAATCTAATTTGATATAAATATAAATTAATTTATTGAAATTTAATTCTAATGGAAAATGATATTGAAATTCTTAAAAAATATGTAAAAAAATATTGTGAATCTATTCATTCCCAAAATGAAAATGATTTTAAGAGTTTATGGTCTAAAAAACAAGAATGTATCTTAATTTCAATAGGAAACATTTTTAAAGGAGTAGATTCGATCTACAAAGATTTTTTAATTGGTCTAGTTCAAAAGGCTTATACAAAAATTGACTTAATTCCAGATGATGTTGATGTTAATATAAATAGTGATGATTTGGCTATTGTTGTGTTTCAATATCATACAGATTGTATACTTAGACAAAATGGAGAAAAATTTGGAATCAAAGGAGTAGAAACCCAAGTTTTTATTAAAGAAGATAATCAATGGAAATTAAAGCATATACATTATTCTAAAGTTTAATTAAAAAATTTATATTATTCTTTTTAAATTGAAATTTTTTTTAATCATTAATTATCTATCAATTACATCAATTATTCTTCCTTATTAAATGAATATGAAATAAGATTGAGTTTAATTATTTCCCTTTAAATTATTATAAAATATAATATATTCATATTTTTCATTAATTTAAATCTTACAATATTTCTCATCCAAAAAATTAAATCTCAATTCTTATAATTTTTTGAATATTAAAATAAATGAATATAATTTTTTAATTTTTTTTAATTAATTATATTTAACATTCAATGAATCATTTTTTTTATGAATATCGAGTTTATACATTGAAAAAATATATTTTCTTTTGAAAATGAAATTTTTCAAATAAAGTTTTTAAGACTTTTTAATTGTTTTTAAATTAAATATAAATGCTTGAATAAGTATTTTAATTTAATTATCTTTTGAATGATGGTTTTGACAATCCACACATCAATTAATTTATCAGATTTGTATTAACATCAATTGTCAATTTACAAAAAACAAAAATCATTAATATTGATAGAAATGAACGTCAATATATAAATAATTCTATTTATTAATTTCATTTAATAAAATCTAGTTTTAATATATAAATATTCTCAAACTTTTCTCTTTCATTTAGTTAAAACTATATTAATTCTTTTTCTATTTAATAAAAATTATTTTTTAATATTTCTTATAATTCAAAAAACTAATAATTACTTAATTCTTTTTAAAAAAATATGATAAAAACTTAAAGGTATAATATATATAATATATTTAAAATGGTTTAGTAGGTTTTTTACGCTCTTTTGAGTGTGACAATTATTGAAAAATTGGATAATATTTTTGAAAACATTTTTTAATATTCAAGGATTGGATAATTTGATACTAGAATTATAATTTTAATCATATTTACTATTGAATTTATATTCTGTTTAATTATTGAAAGAATAAAAAACAGATGTTTTACTATATTCAAAAAATAAAATCATATTTGATATGATTAAAAATGATTTTGTAATTTTTGTCGAAGGCCTTATGAAAAATATTAAAATTATTAATATATATTTGAACAATTTTTTTTTAAGTAATAAAATGTTAAATATAATCAAGTTAAATTTAAAATAATCAATTTTTTAATTTAATGAATATGAATATTATTTTCAAATAATACACAAAAAAAAATAAATGAATGATCAAAAACAACATAAACACTCGAGAAATATTTTAGGACATAAAAATAAAACTTCAAATACATTTTCATTCCTTAAACTTCCATCCAATATATTAACAAAAAATCAAAATACTAAAACTTTAACTGTAATTCATAATAAAGTATTATATTCCACAATAATTAAAGTAAATTTACAAATGTATAATACATACAAAAAAGAATTTGAAGTAATAAAAATAAATGATTTAATAGAATCTAAAAATTGTAATTTAGTAGCAATTTTTAAAGATTATTTAATTAGTGATTATATCGATGAATTTCTAAGAAGATTTTATAAAATAAAAGAAAGTAAATCAAGAATACCAAAATTCTCAGATTATTATAAGAATTATTTAAAATTTTTTTGCAAACCTACTTTCTCAGATTTCTTTGCTAATGATGAAATTCAAGGTTATGGTGAAGCAAAAGCAGAAATTTATTATAAAAAAAATTATGCTAAAAAAAATAATAATAAAAATAATAATTACATAGAAACAATATTCAATACATCAATTAATGAAAGTATAGAAAATGTTATTAAAGATACTAAAGAATTTATTTCAACAATAAATACTCAAGAAACAATAAATTTAACTGATAAAACAATTTTAGAAATAAATAATCTAAATAAAAATTCGAATAATGATTCTATTTCTTCTTTATTAAAATGTTTTTCTTCTAAAGAGAAAAAGACAAAGGGTATAATTTATAATTTAAATATTAAAAAAATTAAAAAGTATGAAATTAATAATTCAAATAAACCAATATTAGATAAAGAAAAAAACAATAAAAATTCCCCAAATAAATCACATAATAAATTTAAGCCAACTTCAACAATTCCAACTTCATCAAGGAATTATACTGGAAATAAAGTAAATTTAAAACATAGCCATAATAAATATTTAAAAACTACAAGAATAGAAAGTTCAACTTCTCAAAATAATTTAAGTAGTAATAGAACAAAAAATAAAAGTAAATCTAAAGATTTTTCTAATAGTAAAGTAATAAATATTAAAAAATCAAATTCTAATTTTTCTAGAAATAAATCTAATAATCCTTTATATTCTCCCACTGCAAAACATTTTAACAATAGGATTTTTCTTACTTCTAATTCTCCTAAAAAAAATCATAAAAAAAAATCTCTAAAACAATATGATAGAAAACAAGGAAAAAATCATTTAAATTTAAATAAATATAATGAAAATTTAAATCTAAAAGATATTATGAAATTAACTCTTCAAATATATAATGATAAATCAAAAATTCTTAATTCCTCAAAAAAAAAAAATAATAATAATATAAATAATAATAATAATAATTACATTCGCCATCAACATACTCGTTCTTCACCAACAATAAATAATTTTAATATAAATATAAATAATCATATTTGTTTTCAAAATTCAAATAATAATATAAACAGTAAAAATAATAAAAATACTTCTTCTAAAAATAATAGTCCACTTTCAAGAAATAAAGAAAATACTTTTATAAAAGTTAATACATGTTCAAAATATAAAATAAATCCTTATTCATCAATGGCAAGTAATTATAATTTAATTTCAAATACAAATAATGATATTGATTTATTGTTAAAAAAAAATTTTTTTTCATCTTTTAATAGTGGAAAAAATGATAAAAAAGATAATAATTTAGGTTTGAATACAATGAGACAAGTTCATCATTATAATATTCAAAGTAAATATAGCTTTAATAATAATGAAACTTTATTAAAAAATAAAAAAGAACAAGGATATTTTATTAATCAAAATTTAAAAAATAAAATTCAAAATTATAAAATGAATAGTATTAATAAAACAAAAGATAAATTAAATTTTCCAAGTGAAAAAATTAGAAAATAATTAAATTACATATTTATATTTTTTTATATTTTTTTTTCATTATTAAAAGAAATAATTTAAACAGTTTTAAATATTCTAATTTTTATAATATATATTTTTAATCATATTGATTTTCAATGTAAAAGAACTTATTTTAAAAATATAAATTGGGGATTGGGGATTGGGGATTGGGGATTGGGGATTGGGGATTGGGGATTGGG
>JAJJLU010000045.1:0-27262 GCA_023807065.1 Isotricha intestinalis
CAATCCCCAATCCCCAATACTCAAAATAAATTTCCAAAATAAAACATTATTCAAATATATAAAATATAAAAAAAAATAAAAAATTTAAATTCATTGTTAAAAAAAAAAATTATAAAAAAAAATTTAATAAAGATTAAAAGAATTAATTTTAAAAAAATTAATTTTTAATAATTAAACAATATTAATATAAAAAATTTAAATATCTAATCCAAGAAATTCTTCAGTATCTGAAATGACCATTGAATTTTTCATAGCATAAAGCATTTTTTCTTTTAAAATTTCATAAGTACTATAAGGAGGAATATCAATAGTAAAAAAGCAAGTATGGCTTCTCGGTAATTTTTTATCATAATCATTAGAACTAATATCTTCCATTTTAGTAATTTGATGAGGATTTTTATTAAATCCAGAATCATCTTTTGGTAATCTAGAAAAACCATTTGCAAATTTTAAATATAAATATTTCTCTTCTAAAGTACATTCATTTAAAAATTTCCAAAAAAATTTAATTGTAGGATCACTTGGTTTAAAACCAGTATATTTAGTATTTCTAATTAATAAATCCATATCAAAACTTTGAGGACCACAAATTTTATATTCAAAATCTTGCCAAGTTAAAAAATTTATTATTTGTTCTGGAATAACAGAACACAAACCTATTTTAATTGCTTGTGCTTGTTCATATATTTCATTACTTCTTGCTTTTAAATATAATTCTAAAAATTGATTTTGATTAGATTCATTTAATAATATATTTTTACCATTTGGTATTAATTCTATTATATCTCCATTTGATAATTGACAAGTAAAATCTATTATTCCATATAAATTTTTTTTTTGTTCTAAAGTACCATAAGTTAATATTTTTATTATTGAATTATATGAATGAATATCAATATTTTCAATATCAATAGGTTCAATTTTATAATTTAATATTTGTTTAAAAACAAATTGAGATAAATGAAGAGGAGCATAATTTTCACTGGAAATAACATAAGCTAAAATTTTACCTATACATTTAAATATTTCAATTTGTTTTTCATTTTTAGCACTAGGATTAATAGTATATTTATCTCTATCATTTCCACTTTTAGATATATTATTTGGAGTTGGAATAAATAAATCTAAATAAGGAGAAGTTAACTCTTCAAAAGCTTGAGTTATTATTTCTCTTGCTGGTCCTCCTGCATCAGTTGCGTTTTCTCCTATTAATATTATTGAAAATAAATTTGAGTTTTTATTTTTAAAAAAATAATTGTTTTTTTCATTCTTTAACTTTTTTATTATTTGAGAAAATATAGTCCATTCATAATTTAAATCTTTTAAATTTAATTCTTTATTTTTCATTGCTAAAGAACGAGATACTTTTATTTTTAATTTTGTCTGAGAAGATTTTAATAAACTTAAATTTTGATTAAAGTAATTTTCTCTTATTTTTTTTTCTATAAATTCTGTGTTATTAAATAATGTATCTATTAATGAAGTTTGACAAACTATTGATGAATGCTTTAATAAATTTTCTGATGATAAAACTATTTGATTTGATATATCTGATATTAAATTTAAAGTTTTTTCTTCTGACATTTCTTGATATTTATCATAATTATGGTATTTATCTATTAAATATTCTTTTAATGTTTGATTCATTGAAAAATAATTCATATCATAAAATTCTTTTGAACGAATATATTGTGTTAAATAATCTATATTTATTTCTGCTAAATTTTTTTCTATATCTTTTTTAATATTTTCATATTTTAATTTTGTTTCTTCTGATGCATTTTCTAATAAAGGATTTATTCTAATATCAATATTATTATATTTAACAAATGAATCTAAGTCACTAAATTTAAAAGAATATTCAGGTTTGAATTTTGAATCTGTTATTTGATTTTGAATTGATAAAGGGATTTGAATACAAATTTCATTTATATCTTCTATATTCTTTACAAATAAAGCTAATTTAGAAATTAAATATTCTGTATAAATTGATTGTTCACTATTAATAATAAATTTAAAATCATATTCGTCTTCTAATTTATCATTTAAAATCCAAACTTCAGCTATATTAAAAAGATATATTTGAGAATTATTTTTTTTCAAAGTTGAAGGTATAATTAAATATTCTTTATTTTTAGTAATTAATCTACAATTATTTTTCAAAAAAGTAAATTTTTCATTTTGAATTTGAATAAAAGGTAGATAAATATTATAAAGAATATAAATACTATTTTCACAACCTAAAATTTTAATCATTTTTTTATATAAAAGTGCTTTATTTTCATTTTTATTTTTATTTTTTTCTTTATCTTTATTTTTATTTTTAATATAAAAATCAAAATCAATCATTTCAGGATTAGACAATTTGATTTTATCATTTCTCTTATTAATGGAAAAACCAGAAACATAAGAATCTCCTCCAATAAAGGTAAATTCATTTCCATTTTTTTCATCAATGCCTTTAAAAACAATACCTTTACCACAATTATATATATCAATTATTTTAATTTGTAAATTTATAAAATAATCTATTGTATTTATACCATATTTATTATATTCATCTCTATCTAAATAATATACTTTACCATCTTTTCCTAAAGCAACAAAATATATATCTTCATTATTTAATATTTTAATAATATTTTTCCCAGAAAAAAAACCAACTTCTTTATTAAAAACATTATCTTCAGTAGAATTTCTGGAAAAAAAGTGAAAACTTTTAATATCAGCATTAACATAAATAACATTTTTATCTAAATTTTTATCATAACATAAGAAAATAACACAAGAATAATTTTCACAAATATCAATAACTTTTAAATGAGAAGGTAAAGATAATTTATATAAACTTCTAGTTTCATTAATTTGATTTTCACTAAAATTTCTATAATCACCATCTAATAAAATTCCATAAACTTCTCCTTTATCAGTTAAAAGAACAATTGAAGTTTCATAAGTTGCTTTAATAAAATTTTCATTAGTATTTGATAAAGAATATTTCTTTAAATAACCATTTGCTGCTCTTGTTAATCCAAAATTTTCTGGTGTTTTAGAAGGAGAAAAATAAAGTGAAGTTGAAGTTAAAATTACATTATTTCTAATATTAATTATTTTTTCTAATGTATTTATATCATTTAATTCTGGAAATGGTTTAAATACTTTTTGAGTATTTAATGAACCTAATTTTCCAAATATATAATATTTACCTTCTTTATCTACTCCTATTGTACAATCTTTTGTAAATTGAAATGTATTTTCTATTTCAAATTCCATTGAATCATTTTGTAATAAAGTATTATTTATTATTTTATCTTTAAATTTATTAAATCCATCTATTATTATTGAACGCTTTGAAGATTCATTATCATTATATATGTAACAATTATCTGAAGGAATTTCTATATCTTGTTTTGAATTTACTTTTTCAAAAATTTCATTACTTGATTCTGAAACGCATATTAATTGTTGATTATTACTTATATTATTATTATTTGTTATATTATTATCACTTATATATATTTTATCTGTATTTGTTTTTTTTATTTTTATTATATATGGTATTCCCTTATTATCTGGAATTGATATTGTTTTTGTATTTTCAATAACTAAATTTTTGTCTTTTTGGATTAAAATATTTAATAAATGTTTTGATTTTAATTTATTAACTAATATATCATAATCTTCAGTTAATTTCACTATTGTAGATTCAAATGAGGATATTGATATATTATTATTTTTAAATATTATTAATGAATTTAATAAAAATTCAAGACAATAAATTGAAAAATCTGTTTTTTGAAGACGAGAATCATTATTTACTATTTTGGTAAATGATATTATTAAAGGAGAATTTTCATATTCTGAATAATAATTATTTATTTCATTTTGAGGAACTTTAGATAATAAATTTATAATAATAGGAAATAAAGTTATGCAATTTTCTAAATTATTATCATCATGTAATTCTTTAGTTTTATTTAATAATATTGAAAATAGATTTTTTAATTTTTGATAATATTTATTTTTAACTAAAGAATCAATTATTAAAATCATAAACTTATCTTGAGTTTGTTTTATAAAATCATTTTCATCTGTGATTTTAGTATCATAAGTAATAATATTTTGAAATTTTAATAATTCTATAATATCAATTTTATTTAAATTAATTTCTAAATATTTTTCAATTCCTTGTTTTACAATTTCATATTCTTCTTTTTTATTAAAGAAAAGTTTATAATAGGAAGTGATAGCAAATAATAATTTTAATGATTTTAAATCTATTAAATCCATATTATTATCTTTTATAATAAGTAATCTCAAATAAAATTTAATAATATAAATTCCAGTTAATTTAATATCTTGATAAGTATTAATAGAATTATTATTTTTAAAATTAGGAGAACAATCATATAAATTATAAAATTTCCTCATATCATCTAAATATCTATCATTATATTTTAATTTTCCTTTTTTAGTTTTAATTTTAAATTTTTGACATAAAGATAAATATAAATTTTTACTATTATTTTCTTCTTTTTCTTTTTCTTTTTCTTTATTTTCATTATTTTTTTTATTATTTAATAAATCAAAAGTAATTTCTTCTGATAAAGGAATAATATTTTCAGTTAATTGATTTATTTTTAAAGGTAAAGAAAGTGAAGTTAAATTTTCTGTTGAAAAATAATTTGAATCAAAAGAAAAACATGCCATTCTTAATGAACATTTATTAAATAATTTATCTTCCACTAAAAATACACATGTTGATAATTCATATTCTCTTGCAATTATTTTATAGAAATTTTCCCAATTTTCTTTGACTTCATTATTTTCTTCTTCTTTTAATTCTTTATCTTTTCTTTTCTTTTTTTTTTTCCCCTTATTCTTTTTTTCTTTTTTCTTATTTTTATTCCTTTTTTCTTCATCAATATTTATATCTTTTTCTAAAATTTCTTCTTCTTCTTCTTCGTCTTCTTCTTTTTTGTCTTCTAATTTTTCATCTTCTAATTTTTCTTTTTCTTCTTCTTTTTCTTTTTTGGCTTCTATTTTTTCATCTTCTACTTCTTTTTCTTCTAATTTTTCATCTTCTTCTTCTTCTTTTTTTCTATCTTTTTTTTCTTCTTCTTTTTCTTCTTCTTTTTCATCTTCTTCTTTTTCATCTTCTTCTTTTTCATCTTCTTCTTTTTCTTCATTTTCATCTCCTTTATCTTCATCTCCTTTATCTTCATTTTTTTCATTTTCTTCTTTTTCATCTTCTTCTTTTTCTGCATTTTCATCTCCTTTATCTTCATCTTTTTCATTTTCTTCTTTTTCATCTTCTTCTTTATCATCATTTTCATCTCCTTTATCTTCATCTTTATTTAAATTATCTTCATTTTCTTCATTACTTAATTCTTCATAATCATTTTCATTTTCAGAATTTAATTCAATAACTTCTTCTTCATCATTATTTTGATTTTTTTCTTTTTTTTCTTTTTCTTTTAAATCTTCACTAAACTCTTTTTTATTTTCTTTCTTTTTTTTTTTATTATTAATTTCTTCTCCGAAATATTTTTTATTTTTCAAACCTAATTTTTCTAATAAATCATTACATAAAATAACCATTTCTCTTCTAATAAAAGGAGTAAAATTATTATCATCATCTTGAGATATATCTTTATATTTTTCTTTTAACTTTTCAAACAAATTTAAATTTAAAACATTTAATATCATATCTTTAGTGTCAGATTTATCGTACCAAGAACAATTTTTTAATTTAACTTTATCAGTAATAGGAATTAATACTTTTTTTCCTGGAATATTATAAAAATATAATGTTCCTCCTATACAATCTCCATTTCTTTCTATTAAATTTCCAAAACAATTTTGAAGTTTTTTTACTTTGTTTTCATTATCTTCTATTCCTGTTGTTATATCATTATAATTTAATTCTTGTTCTTTTTCTAATGTTTCTTTATCTAAATTATAGATACAATTTGATAAACAAACTTCTATTTTATCTTTAAACATTAATGAATGAGGAAATGATAATAAATTTATTGATAATAATTGAGATATTTCTTTTGATTTTTCATTTATGAATAATTTCACTTTTTCACTTTTTGAATAATTAAATATTAAACATTTTAATATTTGAATATATTCAATTAATAATAAAGGAGAAAATCTTTTTTTAATTAATAAATTATCAGATAAATATTCAATTAGAAAATCTAAAACATTTAAAGAAAAATCTTGGGAATTAAAATAATTATCATTATAAATAATTTCGTTTTCATTTCCAAAAGTAAAATTAGGATTTAAACCATTAATAATTTCATCAGATAAAATAGGAATTTCTCTAGATATATTAATTAAGGTAAATGTTTCTGCAATATTTTTAATAGCATCATTATGTTCTTCATCATCTTCTTCATTTGAATTATATGAATTTGTTATACTTTCATCATCTAAACTTTCATCATTTTCTTCTTTTTGTTTATTAAATATTAATCCTATTGTTCTTAATTTTTCTTGCTTTAAAAAATATCCTCTTTTTATTAATAATTCTAAATCTTTTTCATCTGGAATGTAATTTATTAATTTGTTTTCTAAATTTAATTTTGAATTATATATTACCGGTGAAAAATGAGTTATGTTTTGAATGTTGAAATTAAAGAATGAAAGTAAAAATATTTTCTTTTCGTTTTTTATTTTATCAAAAATGAAGTTTAATATTTTTTCCTTTTCTTTGTTTTCATATATAAATTTGAAATAATTTGTTATTAATGATGTATATTTTGTTATATTTAAAATTAAATCATAAAAATCTTCTAATTTAAAATCATTTTTAGATTTTTTATTATCTTGAATTTTATCAACAAATAAATATAAATTATCAAATTCAATAAGAGTGAATATTTTCAAAATATTAAATATTAATTGAGTATTTTCATAATTAGAAAACTTAGTTAAAGATAATAAATTTTTCCATATAGAATGATATTTAAAAATAGTTCTTCTGTTATTTAAATTATTAGAAGTAGAATATTGATATAAAGAAATTTTATTAAATCCATTTAAAACATTTTCTAATTTTTTTTGAATCATTTTTTTAATAAAAGGTTCAAAACTTTTTTCTTCAAAAGGAAAAGTAATTTCTTTTTCTGCAAGAATATGAGTTTCACTATTAAAAACTTGAAGAATATTTTGAAATTGATGTCCAAAAGCATTAATAATAATTTCAAAAATAGAAAAATAATCAGTTTGAATTATTGATTCTAATCTAACTAATTTTAATTCATTATTTGAATTATCTTTTTCTTTTTTTAAATAATCATCTTTTTCTTCATTTTTATTTTCTAAATGAATTATTCTACTTGTATAATATATAAATAAATCAGTTAAAATTTTCCCTAAGTGATAATCATCTATTGGTCTTAACTCATAAAAATTTATATAGTTTTTCCCTTCTAAACCACTTTCTGGAAGAATAAATAAAAATTTATTTGCTTTTTCTAAATTAATTTTATTTTTAAATAAATCAAATATTTGAATTTTATTATTTGAAGCAAACATTATGAAATTTCTTTTTCTAATTTTCCAAATGAGAAAACTTAAATAAATAGCTAAATTAAATTTAGACAATTTTTCATTTTCAATTTTTTCAACAATGGAAGTTAAGATAATATGAAAAGATTTAGTTATATTTCTTACAATATTTTCATTAACACATTTTAAAGAATCATAAATTGAAGGTATTGAATTATATTCTGAAAAATTAAAATAAAAATTAGAAAGAATATAACAAATAACATCATTATCTTTAATATTATGTAAAACTTCTTTTAAAATTAATAAAGATATTTCTCTGAATCTTGCTTGTGTTTGAATTTTATCATAACCATCTAATATATTATCAATTGTAATATCTTCATTCATTATTATTTGAGTAATATTAATTATATGTTCATTTATTATTTGATTCAATTGTTTTGAAAAAATTTGATTTATTTTTTTTGGAGTTTTATTTACTTTTATTTCTGGATTTAGAGAATATAAAAATTTCAATTTTTCAAAAATAAAATTAAAAGTGTCTGTAATCTCTAAATTTCGATTAATTAAATTATCTTTTATTTCTTTATAAGTTCTTCTTAAATCTGAACATCGTTCTAATATAACATAAAATATATTTTTATTTAATATATTTTCTGATTCTTTTTGTTGATTTTCATCTTGACAATAATTAATAAAAATTTCTAATAAATTTTCATGATGTAAAATAATAAAAAAAGCATATTTTACTATTTTATCTGGAATTTCACCTTTAATTATAATTTTCATTTGATTTTCAAATCTTTTTATAACATTTATAATATTATTATTTGATATTAAATCTTCTAAAGATGAATCTTCATTAATTTTCTTTTTTTCTGTTGTTATTTCTTCATCTTCTTCTAAATTTATTTCTGAAGATGATTTTTTAGTTTGAAATATTGTTTTTAAATTTTTATTATTTAAATATTCTTCAAATAATTTCAAATCAGAATTATTTTTATCTTTATTTTTATTTTTTGGTATTCCTAAAGAAAAAAGTCTTGTATTAAACAAATTGGTAATTTTATCATCATAACCTAAATAAAAAGAAAATTTCTTTAAAATATTATTAAATAATTCAATACAAGGTTTTAATATAGGGTCTATTTTTTCATTGAAAAATTTATAATTACTTATTCTAACTTTAACAAAGAAATTATTTGCTTCTGGATTAAATCTTATTTTAATTCCATCTTTAATATCTAAATCATTAATAATAACATTTGAATATGTAAATTGCTTTTCATGATTAATATATTCAATTTTATATATTTCTTGAGAATTAGTAATTTCTTCAATTACTCCTAAAACTAAAGTATTTTTATTTTTTAATATTTCTTTTTGAACTATAAATTCTTCAATATATAAAGATGATTTATCTGAATTTGGAAGAGAAAATAGAAGATATTTAGGCTGCTCGTTTGAAAAAGAAAAATTATCAAATATTATATCATATTTATTTTCTGTGTTATTATCATTTTGACTTTTTATTTCTGATAATTTTTTTATGATTTCAAATAAATCATTCCAGTTTAATAAAGTGAAATAATTTGGTAATTCATTATAATATATAAAAGAAGAATTTAAACAAAATTTTAAAAAAGGAATTTTAAATTTTTGGTTTAAGGAATTGTATTTGTTCAAATAATCTTTTGAAAGTTTAAAAATTAAATTTGTAATATTACAATACATTTCATGGTATTGATTATTTTTTAAAATATAAGAAAAGAGATATTTGAAATAATATTTAAAAGAGGATAAAATTTGATTAAAATATAAATTATTATTCTCTTTAAAAAAGACTTTAAGCAATTTATTATTAAATTCATATAATTTTTTTGAACTTAAAATATTAAGAATATTTGTTTTACTAAATAAACAGTAATTATATAATTCATTTAAAACATCTTTTTTATCAATTAAAAAATCTTCATCTAACAGTTCATTATTAAGAGAAATTAAATCTATGATTTTTTCTAAGATTGAAACATTTAAATTTGAAATTGTTAAAATCTTGAGAATAATAATAAGACATATATTTTCTAATTTTTTATTCTTTATTGAAATATCCATTAAAACATCAATAAATTTTTCAGTTTTATTTTCATCACCAAATATTTGGCAAATATTCATTTCAATTTTTTTTAAAGAATTAATGTGAATATATACAATTAAAAGAATAATTAATAAATAATCTTCATTATCTTTATTATTTATTAATAAATCTTGTAATAACAAATAATTAGGATAATCATTACTTAAAATGTATGGAAATCTTAAATATTTTCCAATTTCATCACTTTTTAAATTATTATAATTATTTTCAAAAATATATTCACAAAAAGAAAAAAGAATATATTGAATAACATTTGTATCATTTTCTTTTAATTTAATAATATTACTTTCTTTTTTATTTTTAATATCATCTAAAAAATTTAAATTAAATATTTCATCAAATATATCTTCTTTCTCAGTGATATTCATAATATTTTCTCTTTTTAAGTTTTTTTTAATTCCATCTAATAAAGTTTTATTTGAATTGAATAAATTTTTAGAATAAAAACTATTAAATTCAAAAATATGTTCTTTAATATCATAACTATTTGAAATTGAATCAAGTTTTAAAATGATAAAAAATATTAAATTTTCATAAGATAAAGTTATAGTATTTATTTTATCTTCTTGAATAACAAAAATAGAAGTTAATTCGGTTCCTCCATCTTTTGGATTAAAAGTATTATTTTTTATATCATATATTACTTTTCCATCTGAACTAAATAAAATTCCATTAACAACTAAAAATTTATTTAATGATTTTGTTGAATCAAATAATTTATCTATTATTTGTTCTTTTGCAGGAATATCATCATATTTCACTTTTTTCAATTCATTTTTTAAAATTACTGTTTTTAAAAAAGAAAAATTAATTTGGTTTTTTTCAATTGAAATTTCATAAATATCTAAAGCATATACAAATTTTTTAGAATAATATATATTTTCTTCATCATTTGGTTTATTAAATATTGGATGAAGAATATATAAATAATTATCTTCACAAAAAACTGAAGAAAAATTAGAATAATTTTCAACTTCTTTTAGCTTATCTTTTTCTTCTTCATTATTTGAAAATAAAGAAAGATAATAATCTTTATTATTTGTAAATAACAAATTACATGTTTTTTCATCATATTTTAAATATTCAGAATTTAATTCTTCTAAATGAGAATTATAAGCTTTAATAACTTTATTACATTTCTTAAAATCATCATAAGAAAAAGTAAAAATATATTTTCCGGAACTAAAAAGACTTAATCTTTTTTTTTCTATTTTTTTAACTTTAACAACACTAAATTTATCTGGAAAAGAAGAATTTAATTTATGGATTTTTATTAATTCACCTTCTAAATTATTATAAATAATTAAATATTTATTAGATAAATAGATAGCACTTGCATTTTCAAAAGATAAAATATTTTTATATTTCATTAGTTTAGAGAATGAATTAGTTGATATATCTGATAATTTTATATTTGGAAAATCTTTTTCTTGAAAAATTGGAATATCAATTAGAAATTTTTTTTCTAAATGATATTTTTGAATTTTTTGAATGAAAAATAAAAATCCATAACATGATTTAAAATAAATAGATAAATAATATATAATACTTAAAAGTTTAATTTTAATATCTTCTTCTTCTTCTTTTGTTTTATTTAATAAATCATTAATTTTATTCACAATTTTAATAAAATCTTTTGAAAAAAGGAAAAATAGATCATAATGATTTTCAAAATATTTCGAAAAATTATCAAAAATAGTTTTAGAATATTTAACATTATCATCAATATTATCAAGGTTCAAAGAATTAAAATTATGAAGAGCAATTTTAATAATCATAAAATTTAATTTATATTCAATATTATTAGAAACTGAATCAATGTATTTTCTTAATTTCATTTTTAATTTATTATTACAATCATTAATATTATCAATTCTATTTTCACAATCTAAAATAAATTTTTTTGTATTAAAAGAAAAACATTCAGTTTCTAAAAAAGAATTTTCATACCATTTATTAATAAAATCTCTAGGTAAATATTTGAACTCATCAATCATTTTAATTTGTTCAATTTTTAAAATTGAAGGATGTTGAAAAAAAATACTATTCTTTTTCCTATTTTCAAAAAAAGTATCTATTGGAAATATATTTGAACATTTTGCCTTTAAATTATTTAATGTTTGTAAATCTTCTTGTTTTGAACTTAGTGTTGAACATATTTCAATATTTGAATTTATTATTGTTTCAATTACAGGCTTTGGAATTGACATATTCAAATTTTCTTGTTCAATTTCATTACTCATATTTTTATATAATTTTTTTTTTCTTTAATTTCTGGTTTATTTTAAAATAAATTATTTAATTATAAAAATTATTTATTATTTAATATTTATTAAAAAACAAAAGTCTATCAATCACTACTTCTTAATATATATAAAAATAAATTTTAAAATTTTAAATATCAAAAAAAATTAAAAATTTAAAAAATCCTTAAAAAACTAAATAATGATGTTTAAAAGAATTTAAGCAGCAACCCAATCTCCAAAAGGATCATTAGCAGGATTAATAGCAGGAGTTAAATTTTCATCTGAATCTTCATAATTATCAAAATTACTAA
Organism: Isotricha intestinalis; assembly: GCA_023807065.1. NCBI lineage: Eukaryota > Ciliophora > Litostomatea > Vestibuliferida > Isotrichidae > Isotricha > Isotricha intestinalis. Next base: position 12,246 of record JAJJLU010000045.1, read on the forward strand.
AATCTCCATTTCCACTAACTTTAGGAATATAAAACCCAGGTTTAACTTTAAGAATTTGACTAAATTCAATTTCTTTAAAAAATCTATGTCCCTTAATATCATTAATTCCATTTTTTAAATTTCCATATCTTTTACTTAAATCTTTGACTAATAAATGTTTAATTAAGCTTTTAGCAGCTTTATTAAAATTAGAAGGAAATTTGAGAATAGAATGAGTAATTTTATGGTAAATTTTCATAGGATCATTATCATTAAAAGGATCAATTCCAGCTAACATTTCATATAATAATACTCCAAAAGCCCAATAATCACAGCTTTTATTATGCCCTTCATTTAATATTATTTCAGGAGCTAAATAGTTTGGTGTTCCACATATAGTATAAGTTTTATCTTCTACAACTTTAGCAAAACCAAAATCTGTTAATTTTAATGATCCTTTACTATCAAATAATAAATTTTCTGGTTTTAAATCTCTATATACTATATCTTTCTGATGAATATGGTCTAACATTGTGATTATTTGAGCTGCATAAAATTGGGCTTGATCAAAAGGAATTTTACCATTTGAACGAAGAAATTTAAAGAAATCTCCTCCATTAACAAATTCAATAATAATATATAAATATTTCTCATCTTGTCCTACTCCATCCATTGATACCTATTTTATTAAATATTGTATTATATTTAAAATTTTTTAATTTATTTTTTCTTACTATGAAATTACTCTTTATATATGATAAAATCTTCACTTCATTTACTATGTGATCTACTTGCTTATTGTTTACTATATCTACTTTTTTTAATATTTTAGCAACAAAAAATTTTCCTGATGTTTTGTGCTTTACTAAACGTACTCGAGAAAATGTTCCCATTCCTACTGTGTCTAATATGTCATAGTCTTGTATTTTCACCTTTCTAACTTGGGCTTTGTTGAAGGCATCCATTTTTTTTTTATTTTTTGGAAGTTATATTTTTTTATTTTTTTTGGATTTTAGTTTTTTTTGGGGATAATTTATTTATTTTTTTTCTTAATTAAATAAAATTTATTGATATTATTTTAATGAAAATATATTTTGAACCTTAATTTTAAAATAATTACTCTATTTACATTATTTACATATTTTAAAACAAAATTTAAAATTTTATGTTAGTAATTAAATATTCAAAAGACAATTTACAAATATATATATATAGTAAAAATTTGTGATTATTATAATTCTTTAAGTTAATCAATGAAAAAAAACAAAAATAAAAAGAATTAATTTGGAAAAGGAATTTTTGATATATAAAAGATAATAAATAATACTGTATTCAAGAAATATAAATATATTATTTGTACATTTCATTTGAGATAATTAAAATTTATTTTGTATTTTTTCTTTCAATTAACTTTTCAATATTAATAATTGTTAATTGTTCAATATTCTAAAAAAAAATTAATTCATTTATTATTTAATTTTTAACTGTTTTAAATGATAAATAGATTTATTAAATTAATATTCTTATAAACTTTTATTATTTTAAAATTTTAATATAATTATTTAAATTAATATCAAAAAGAATGTTAATTATTTTTCTTTCAATATTTATTTTAAAACAAAATATTTTGAATTTAAACTTAATTTATTTAATTTACCCTTTTTATATAAAAATAATAACATTATCATCTTTCTAACTTTTTATATATAATAATTATATTTATAATTTATAATGACAAGAATAATTTATTGTTGATTATTTTTCATTAATTCATTAATAGCTTTTGAAAAGTAAATTAATTGCACTCTCATTTTTACATTTACAATTAATAAGATAATATGCATAATTTCTTCATGTAAAAAAATTGAATTCATTTCACAAAAATCAGATAAAGACACATCTTTTGGATAACAAACGAATTTTTTAAGATATTTAGTATAATTAACATTATCACAAAGTAATTTCGTAATATTTTTATATTTATAATCTTCATGATAATATCCATATAATTTTTCTATATACCTAATTATTGCTTCTTTAACATATTTTGAGTTTAAAGAAGAATTAATTTTTTTTAATTCTGAAGAATTTGAAGTTAATTCAAAAATATATTTAATTTCATCATTTATCCAATTAATTAAATTTGGAGCATAGTTCTTTAAATTATAATAACCATGATCACTCCAATTATATTCAAAAGAGGTTAAAAAAACATTTTTATTAGGACCTTTAAAAGCGATTTTATCATAATCTTCACTTAAATATTTATTATATATATTACTACATAAATTTTCATCAGATACATTTTTATCTCCTTTTTCCCAAGAATCAACACTATTAAAAGAAGATTGTTTTAAGGTATATAAATCATTAATTTTATAACTTGTATCACTTGTATCTTTATCATTTAATTCATTTTCTTCATCAAATTCTTCTTCTTTTTTTTTATCTTCTTCTTTTTTTATTTCATTAATAATATTTAATATTTGTTCTTGTTTTATTACATCTATTTTTTCAGTCATATCTTTACTTCTTTTTCTATGAATTTCATTTTCGTTATTAAATTTTTTAAATTCCACTAATTCTTCTAAAAGAGACATTTTTTGAAATTCCATTAATATTAAACAAGCTTCTGTTAATTCAGATATATTTAAAATATTTTTTAATTTATTTAATTCTTCAATTTTAATATTCCAAGGTTGATGTGCTATAATATTATTTAAATTAGCTAATTGTTTTAATTTATTTGGTACAACATTTAAACCTAAAATTAACCAATTTATATCTCCATCATTATCTAAAAATTCTTCTTCAAACAATCTTGTTAAATATTCATTTTTCATTGTAGAACATGCCATTAAAGCTAAATAATATTTCCATTGAATAGGTAAAGAAGAATTTTTTTTAAAAGTAAAATTTACTGTTTTTTCATATATTGACATATAATTTTTATACCAAATAAAATAATGTTCAAAATATAAAAATCTTCTCATTCTTTTTAAATTTTCTTTTAAAGTATCTTCAATATTATCATCTGAATTATTATAAATGGACTGATGATTAATTATATATGATGATTGTTGTTTTAAAGTATTATTCGTTTTTAGCATTTTTTCAATTTCTTCTTTTCTGTCTTCTTCTGTATCAAAGAAAAAATTTTGAGATAAATATGAAAAAAAATTGCTTTGAATAATATATATTGATTCTGATTCAATTAAATTAATTCGTATGTTAATTGAATCTATATAATCTTTATTAAGTTCAGAATTATATTTTTCAATCTTTTGAATTATTGATAGAATATCATCATATTGTGGATTTTTATGAGAAAGAATTGAATACAGTTTGTTTAAATCTTTTATATAATTGTAATAAATAGTTAATTGATTTGTAGATATATCAAATGTTTTTAACATTATTCAATAATTATAATTTGTTTACGTATTCTCTTATTTAAAAAAAAATAAAATAAATTTTTAATTTGGAGAAATTTTTTTATAAATTAATTCAAATGATTTAAATTAGTTTTTAATTTTTATTTAATCAATGATTTATTAAATAATATTAATAATTTTTTTATTTGCCCTTAAAAATTTCATAAACTGAATCAAAATCATTTAAATGGATTTTAAAGTTATATTCATTCTCATTTAAATTTAATAATTTTAAGATATGAGATATTTTAAAATCATAATATTTTTTTTTATTTAAAATCAAGTTGTTTTTAGTTATTTCTAAATAGAAAAATTTATATATGTATTCATCTTTAATAAGATTTTCTTCAAAGATTTTTGTTATTTGATATTCTTTTAATTGAGATTGTTCTTTAAGTTTTTGTATTTTATTTTCAATTGACTTCTTATTAAATAAATTGTTAAAAATAATCGATAATAATTGTCTAAAAGTATGTCCAGATTTTAATTCAAATTGTTTTTCCATTTTGTTTTCATTATTTTTTATTGTTTCATCTAAGAACATTTGAATATTTAAAAGATCTACTTTTATTTTAAACTTATTTTTAATTTTAAAATAATTTTCATCAGATAAATCATCAAGATTAAATAACTTTTTATAAGGATCATGAAATAAATTAGTACAAAAATCTGGTAAAATTTTTTTTCTTTTATCTTTAGAATAAAAACTGTAGTTTTCCCCTTTTATATTTACATTAAAAAATAAATCATTTTTGAAATCATATTTAAATAAAATTTTTAATGTATTTTCTGGGTTTTCAAAAAAATATCTTAATTTATGGTACAATATTTCATTTTCAATATTCATTAAAATAAAATAACCAAAACTTTTTTCTTGTTCCGTAATGTTTTCATTTCCTTCACTTCGAAAAATATTAGTCGATGAATTTATACAAAAATTATGTTCAACTAAATATTCAACAAAATCAAAATCTAAATTTATAATATTATTTTTAAAACAATCATCATATAAAATCATATTTAAAATCCCAGTATTATTATTTAAAGAATTCCAATCTTCAAATTTTTTTTTATCAATATATTCTAATTTTTCACATAATTTTTCAAATTTTATTGTCTCATCTACTTTTATAATATTTAATCTTAATAAATTTATAATTGATTCGGTTTTATTATCATTTTCTGATTTTTCTGTATTATTATTTTCTGAATTTTCTGTATTTTTATTTTCTGAATTTTCTGTATTTTCATTAGTTTTTAAAAGACAATAAATTTTATTATTCATTAATTTAAACTCTTTTATTTCATTTTTAACTAAATTACAATTATATTTCCAAATTTTATCTTCATTTGATTCAGTTGTATTTTCTTCTTCTTTACTATATAATTCTTTTTTTCTTTCAATCATTCCAATAATTTGTGGTGTTTCATTCATGATTTGAATTTCTTTAAATCTTAGATTATAAAATTTAATCATTCCATTTTTTAAACTTACAATAATTTGGTCTTCCTCTTTATTCATATTAATATCTATAATATGATCTTCTGATTTATCTAAAATATAACTTTTTGTTTCATCATCAAGATCTTTATTTATAATCATTCCATTTGAAGTTCCTAATAAAATTTCATTAAATGACTTATATATATAAAAACAATTAATTTCTTTTATTTCATCGCTGAAATTATTTATTGTTTTTAATATTTTTTTTTCTTCACAATCCCAAATTTCTATTGTGTTATTTAAACTTAATGAGACAACTTTTTTTTGATTTAAATCTAATTTTATTTTTATAATTTTTTCATTTCCTTTGAAAGAACATACAATATTATTTGAATTTAAATCTAAAATTTTTATTTCATTTCCAAAAGAAAATATTAATTTATCTCCGTCTTGAGAAATATCAATTGAATTAATTTCAAAATTTTCTTTATGAATTGATTTAATTGATTCATTTTCATCAATTAATTTATTATTATTAGCATCATTTTCTTGAATAGGAAAAATTTGTTTAATTGTATATCCATTATTTTCTTCATTTTTTTTAATTGAAAAAATTTTTCCATCTAAAAAAGATAAATATAAGATATCTTTGTTTTCATTATATTTTAAGCAAGTTATATCTTCATTATCATAAAAAGAAATAACTTTAATTGGAAATATAGTTTTTTCAAAATCTTTTTTTTTATTGTGAAACTGAATAATATCATTTAAATTCCAAATACATACTAATTTATCTTTTCCTGCAGAATATAAAATTTTATTTTCTTTTCCTAATACTAAATCAATAATTGAACAAGTATGATGTTCTAAATTATTTAAAAGTTTAATTAATACAGGTGAATGAGAATCTTCCCAAAGTTTAATAATTGAATCTTCTCCAGCTGTGAAAAAAAATGTATTCTTTTTTCTCTTTTCATCTTCAATAAAATCATTTAAATGATTGTAAATTAATATTTTATTTACATATTTTCTATGAAAAATATCTTCTTTTTGTCTAAATGAAATACAAACAAAATCTCTTTTAAAATCTATACTATTCTCATTGTTATAATTCATTTAAAGTTATAAAAAAAACTTAAAATAAAAATCCAAAAAAAATTAAATAATAAATCACTATTAATCAAAAAAAATCATTTACCACAAAAATAGAAGAAGTGATATAAAAAAATCCAAAAAAAAAAAAATAAAAAAATTAAAAAAAATTAAAAATTATATCTAAAAAAATAAAAAAATGAAAGGTCAAAAAACTCTTCACCAAAAATATTATCCATTATGGGAAGGAGGAAAGAGTGTAGAACAAAGAAACGTAAAAGTAGGATTTAAAATAAGAATGTATGTGGTGTCACAATTTAACAAGGAATTAAAAGAAGGAAAAGGTTTAAATGATGACAAAGATAAATTAGTACAAATGATGAAAGAACTTCAACAAGATAAAACAACAATAAATCAAGAAGATTTAAATTGTCCTTTAGAAGATTATCAAATGTTTTTAAGTGATTTTTTCCAAAAACTTGATTATGAAGACAGAAAAGGAACTGTAACAATGAAAACTGTTGCTAAATTTAGATTAATGATCAATTTTATTGATGTATTAAGTGATTATGGTGGAATTGATGAAGAAATGAAAAAATGTCAAAAATATTGTAAATTTAAAGCTATCGATATTGCTAAGTCACTTAAAAAAGGTGAAGTACCAAGAAGAGGAGGTCCTAATGAAAATCTAGATCAAGGAAATAACCTTAATGAAAAAGATGAAGGATTAGGTGATGAAATTGATAAAATGGCTAATTTAGGATTTGAAAATAATAATATGGGAAATAATAATAATATGGGAAATAATAATATGGGAAATAATAATAATATGGGTGGTTTTTCTAATCCTTTTGACAATCAAGGTAATAATAATTTAAATAGAGGTGGTTCAGGAGGTTTTTCTAATCCTTTTGACAATCAAGGTAATAATAATTCAAATAGAGGTGGTTCAGTAGGTTTTTCTAATCCTTTTGGTAATCCAGGTAATAATAATTTAAATAAAGGCGGTTCAGGAGGTTTTTCTAATAATTTTGGTAATTCAGGTAATAATAATGTAATAAATAATAATATGAATATTGGTAATAATAAGAATAATATTCCTTCTAAAGGTCAAGGTAAAAAAAAATATGAACCTGCTGGTCCAAGAACTCCAAAAGTTGTTGATTCAAAAGAAAGAGGAAAAAAAGAATTTAAAACTAAAAATCCATTAACTTTACCTATTCCTGTTAAATATAAATCTGTTGATTATTATAAATTAGTAGATAATATTAGACAAAATAATGATATTGCTTTGAGAGAATTTAAAAAAAATAGATTAGATTATGCTTTGAATGCAATTTTGGATTCTTTAGAATTTTTGAGTTATATTGATAAAAAGTAATAAATTGATTAATTAAAAAAATCTCAAAATTGAATTGAAATTTTGTTCATTATTTTCTTTTATTTTTGTTTTTATATTTATTTCTTATTTAAAAAAAAAATTTAAATCAAAAAAAAAAAATGAGTGATAAAGAAGAAGAAAAAAATAATGAAAATCCAGAAGAAGAAGAAGAAACTTCAGAATATAGTTATGATTTAAATACTTTAGAAATAAAAAAAGAAAGATTAAATCATATAACTTTAAATATTAGTGATTACAATTATTTACTGGATCAATTAACTACATATATAAAATTATTCGAAAAAATTAAAGAAGAAAAATATCCAAATACATTTTCAAAAGAAGTTCAAACTTTAGATAATAATAATAAAATAAATGAAGATATTTCAGAAAAAAAAAAATTAGAAGATAAAATAACTTCTTTAGAAAGTGAAAATCATATTTTAAAAGGAAAAAATAATATTTTACAAGAAGAAAATGAAAAATTAAAAGAAGATATAAAAAAAAATAATAATATTCAAAATGAAAAAATAGAAAGTTTAAATAAAACAATATTAGATTTAAAAAATGAAATACAAATTTTAAAAAAAGAAAATATAGAATTAAATAATAATATAAAACATATGAGATTTATTTCTCCTTTTGAAGAAGTTTTCAAAAGTGAAAAAAATATAAATAAAATATTATCATATTTACCAACAGATTATTCATTTTCAATATTTTCAATAAATAAAACATTACATCAAGAATTTTATTATAAATTTAAATGTAAACATTTAGAAAAAAAAATAAAAAATAAAGAAAAAATAATAACTCAATTAACAAGTCAAGATTTATCTAAAATATTAAAAATAGAAAATGAAGATATGTATAATATAATTAAAAAATATTCTCAAAAACATGTAATTCCAGGAAATAAATTAAGATACAGTTTAACTCATTCTCTTCTTTTTATTGAGAATATCATAAGAAAACCTTTAAGAGAAAAACATGAAGAAAATATTAATCCAAAAACAAAAAATTTAATTCAATCTTTTTTAAGTGTTATAAAAGAAGATGATGAAATGAATGAAATAAATAAAATATTAAAAGAACAAAATTATATTAATGAATTAAATTGTAAAATGATTGCTTTTCCAAAGGAAGATATTGTAAATTTTAGTGACTATGATAAAAATGTTTTAGAAGCTTTAAATGGTGATGAAACAATTAATATCAAATTTGAATTTAATAATTCTGAAGAAATAAAAGTTTTAATAAATTATTTTTTAAATGCTAAATTAGATAAACAAAATTATACAAAATTTTTACAATATTTTATAGAAGAATTTGCAGAGCTTTTTTTTAGTTGTTTTGAAAGTTTAAAAGAATTAAAAGAATTAGAAATATTAAATTTAGCTTTAAATGCAAGATTACAAAGATATGGTTTTTTAATGAATGAAATGCAATATGAAATAGATAATTTAAGTCAATATGCTAATTCTTCTAAAGAAGTTAAAGAAAATTTATCTAAACAAAAAAATGAACTTGAAGTTAAATATAATGGTTCTCTCATGCAAATTTCTCAATTAATTAAAGATAAAAATGAATTAATTCAAAAAGATGAAGATAATAAAAAATTAGGAGAATTAAAAGAAAAAGAATTTGAGGAATTTAAAAATAAAATTTTAACAGAATTTAAAAATGTTGAAAAAAAATATAATTATACTGTTAAAGAAAGAGATTTGTTGAAAAATGCTATGTTGGATTTTAGAAATTATTTAATGAATTTTGTTAATGATAAAGGAGAAATTGTTTAAAAAATTAACATATTAAATTTATTTAATATGTTAAGTATATTCTCTTGGAAAAATATTCATATTTTATTATTTTTTTTAATTAAAAGAAAAGTAGATAAAGAATTTTATTTAATAAATTTATAAATTTAATAAAAAGAATAAAAGATATTATTTTTTAATATTATAAAGTAATTCTATATTATATTTTCAAAAAAAATGTCTTGAAAGTATTTAATTTAAATTTTATCGGCAAAAATCTTTTAGAAAAATAAATTTAGGATTTGTTGAAGAAAAAGTATATTAAAAAAAAAATTGAAATTATTATATATTAAATGATGATATATGATGGAAATAAATTATTGATTTATAAAATCCGATGATAAAATATATTATGTCTTTCTAAATACGATTTTTATTCTCATTTTTAAATTCTATTATTCTTTAAAACAATTTCTTTATTATTTAACCGAATTAAAGTCTTGTAAAAATATTGATTTATTTTTTTTAAAAGATGTTTAATTTGAAGAAATCTTTATTTTTTCTTTTATTTTTTATTTAAGTTTAATTTAAAAAAATAAATTATATATAATTTGAATTGAAAAATCTTTTTATTAACTTTAATCTAATAATTTAAATACATCTTTTAAATTGTATTAATATCTATATTAAATTCTTTTTCAATAAATTTTAAATCTCCAGAAAAAGTTTCTGTGAATTTATTTTCATTATCTTCTAAACTATCAAATTTTATTTTAGTAACTTCTTGAAAAATATTAACGATTGATTTTGATTTTTTATCATATAATTTTTTGCAAATTTCATAAAGTGTTTCATCATTATTACAAGGGCATTTATCATTAAGGATACATTTTTTTAACATTTTACAAATAGCAATTCTAACATTAGTTATTTTATCATTTGACAATTTGATTAATATATTTTTAATAATTTCAGTATAAATATGATAATTCATTAAAAAAATTTTACACATTTTAACAAAAGTAATTCTATTTTGAAATTTTTTATGATAAGAAAAAGTTTCAATTAATTGAATAATTTTTTCTTTTTGATAATTTTCATTATATAAATAAACAATTAAAGAACCTAAAACTTTAGAAGCAACTTTTCTAACTTGATAAATTGAATCCAAACAAAAAGTAATACATTGAGGAAAAATAGAATGATAAATAACTTCATTTTCATATAAATTATAATAACATAAAATACTTTCAGCAACATCTAATTTATTTTTCCAATTAATAAAATTAAAATTTCTAACTTTATTTCCATTATTATTTTGAAAAATAGAAACAGCTTCAAAATATTTATAATATTTTTCTTTAGTTTCTTTATTAACATTACTTAAAATTTTAGGTAAATTTCTCAAAGCTAAATTTCTTTCTGTTTTTTCATCACTTTCTAAAAATTTATCATAAATAATAAGTAATTCATTTTCAGTTAATTCTTTCCCTAAAATAGTAGAAACTTCATGAAAAGAAGAAATAATACTTCTTCTAATTTTAGTATTTTTTTCATTACATAAATTTAAATATAAATTTCTTAATTTTGGCCAAAAAGATGAACCATAACAAAAAAGAACTGCAGGAAAATTATATGTGTAATCATATAATAATTCTTCAATTCCAAAAGATTTTGTGTTTATTTCTTTTTTTGAATTTTCATTTTGGGAAATTTCAATTAATTGCTTTTTATTTGCATAATATTCATCTATTGTATCTTTATAAAAATCAAATAATTTTAAAGATAATTCATCTCTATCTAAATGACATATTATTTCTCCTATTTTTTTTATTATTGTGTTTCTTACATATTTTTGATTATCAGAAATTAATTTTTCTATTATTTCTAAAAATGGTTTTGCATTTGTTCCTGATATAACTAAATTTAAATTATGAACACTTTTTTCTTTAAATGATTTTAAAACACTTGGTATTATTTCAATACAACATTTTCTAATTTGCCAAAATAAATCATTACTTAATTTCTTAATTATATTATAAACTGTTGTTTTAATTGATTCAGATGATATAATTTCACATAAATTTGGTAGAGCCAACAATACATTTTTTCTTATATTATCCCTTTTATCATCAGCAAAAAAATTTAATTGAGGTAATAAATAATTTTCACTGTATTTTTCCCCAAAATCTTCACATAAATTTTTTATTAATTTAATACATAAATCAGTATGTTTTGAACTATTATCTAAATCACTAGTAAAAGATAAAATTAGTTTTAAAATCATATCATCTTTTCCTTTATCTTTTGGAATTATAGCTTTAGAAACTTTTAATAAATTTTCAAATAATAAATTATTCATTTCTTCATCTTCAATTTCAAAAGTTCTTGGATGATATAATTCATCTATAATATTCATAATATTATTCTTTAATATATTATAACCTAAATCACCATTTGATGATAAAGAATCAATAAAGGGAATTAAACTTTTTAAAAATCTTATTTTTAAATCTAAAGTCTCATCTACAATTCTTGCTAAAGCAGGAATTAATAGATTATTTGTGTTTTCTATTCCAATTGAATCAGAATATATTTGAATATTATCTATAAAGTTTTTTTTAAAAGCCTTATCTTGACAATTACTAAATTTTTTGATATGACCTGTTACTGCATTTACTGATAATTTAATTGGCTCTTTTATTAATTTTATTTCTTCGAAATAACCGTAATTAAACTCTTTTTCTATTAAAAAAGGATTTGATTCTGAAGTTAAATTTTCAAATTCTAAATGTTGAAATGTATTAAAAAAATGAGTGAAATATAAATTTTCATCAAATTCTGTATTCATTTCTAAATCTGGGAAATTTAATAGCAAATTATTATTATTATTTAAATTATCTTTTTCTGATGAAATTTTGATTTCTTCTTCTAAATTGCTTTTATTAGAGTTCATTCTTTTTTTTCTTAAATAAATAAAAAAAATATTTTTAAATAAATTAATATTTAAATGAATCAATAATTCTCAAAAAAATTAAATAAAAAATCAAAAAATAAACTAAAAAATTACATTTCATTTTTTAAATAATCGATTCTAGCATTTAACCAATTAACTTCGTTTTCAAAGCTTCCATAAAAATTTTCTTGTAAAACATCTCTTAGTTTAGTAAATCTATCAAAAACAACAGTAGCATTTTTCATTCTTGAATTAGAAATATCTTTTCCTTTAGAATTAATATTAGTAATTAATTTCCTTAAACAAATAGGACAAAGTTCAATAGGTTTATTATCAAATTCATTTAAAGAATTATGTCCATTCATAACACAAGAAAAAAAAACACAATTTTTCATTCCAAACATATGACAAATTTCTTTAATAATAGCTTTACAAACTCTTTTTAAAATTAAAACATAAATTTTCATTTTTTGACTTTTTGTAATATCTTTTTTATCTTTATTAAATAAAGGATCATATCTAGCAAAAGAAAAAATAGAAGTTCTTTTAGAAATATTTTTAGAGCCAAAAGTAGGTTTAAATATATTTTTCCCATTTTTATTAATAGATTCAATATATAAATCAGTATCAATTAAACCAATTAAACAAAAAGCATCATTAGGTAATTCATTACTTAAAATATTCATTAATTGTTCACTATTAATTTGCATTTTTTTATCATCATCAGTTTTCACATCTACACCATTAAAATTAGATGATATTTCAATTAATCTAATTTTTAAACCATAAAAATAAGATTCACATAATAAAAATATATTGGTTATAAAATCTTGATCCATAATTTCATTTGCTGAAAAACTTAATGGTGCAATATATATTATATCATGATTTTGATCTACTTGAATACAACCATTTTGAATATATTCTTTGTATGTTTGACCATATTCTTTATGAGTCATTAACCAATCTCCTTCTTCTGGAACTTTTATTATATCATAAAATCTTTCATATGCACCCATTATCATTTTCTTATATAATATTGATTCTCCTTCTAAACCTATTGCACTTATTATTTCTTTTGGTAACGGACGTTTAAATTTAAATATTCCATATGTTTTATTGTATTCGTCTTTTTCTTCTTTTTTCATTTTTTTAAGAGATTGTTGTTTTTTGATTATTTTTTTTAATTTATTTTTTATTTATTTTTTATTAATGGTAAACTTTTTATATGTTATTTATTTCTTTTTTTATATAATGATTTTGTTGTTTGTAAATTTTATGATGAGATAGTTTTGTTTATTTTCAAATCACTTTCATTTAATCATAAATGAGTTATTCTTAACAAAAAAATGAATTATCTTTAAATGAATTTTTAATATATATAAATCTTTAATGAATTTTATTTTATATTTGTTTAATCATTAATTTTAAATTTTGAAATCTTTTGATTTTTGATTCTTTTTCTTTTATTGTTTCTGAAATAATTATTTAAAATTTTTATTTATGTTTTTGTATTTATTTATGGATATAGCTTTCATCCAATTTATTCTTTTAATATATTTAACTTCATTTCATAATTTTTTCCACTTCATCCAAGCTTTCTTTAGATTTCATACAATAACTAAATGAAAATAATTTATGTAAATGAATAAATTTGATTTTTAAATTAAAATAAATGTTTTAAATTATATTTTTTTTGAAAAAAGTTCAAACTTTAATGTGTTATTGAATCAATAAATAATTAAAAAAGGAAAAAACGCTAAATCCTTATTTATTAAAATTAAATCACAAAACAATTCATGTCAAAATAACAAAAATACAAAATACTATTATTAAGAAAACAAAATGTTGGAAAAAGGATTGAATATAGAATGAAAAGAATTAAGAATAAAAAAATAATAAAATAATATTTAGATTTTGGTACATGACAAGTCAGTTAGATTTAGAAAAATAATAACAATGAATATAAAAGATGGAAATTTTGTTTTTATTATTTTATAATATTACAAATGTTGAATATTGAATAACTTCAATACAACTATTATTTTATAAAAATTGCTTGAATTTTTAGTTTTAATTATTTTATAATAATTTCAGCAAAAAAATTATTAAAAAATATATGTCTGATTCAATAAAAGAATCGTAAATATATAAAAATAAATAACATTTTAAAGTTCAATATCATCTCAAATGGATTTGAATCTAAAAGTAATTTTATTAGGAGATACAACTGTAGGAAAAACATCAATATTTACTCAATATATAAAAAAAGAATTTCAAATCTCCACTTTGGCTACAATTGGAATGGATAATACTAAAAAAACAATAAAATTAGACGGTAGAACAATAAATTTAAGTATTTTAGATACTCCAGGAAATCCAACTTTTAGAAATATAACTAAAAATAGTATACGAAATTCTGATATAATAATTATTGTGTTTGATATCACAAATAAAAACTCTTTTGAAAATTTAGAAAAATGGTATAATTTCGTTAAAGAAACGTTGGATATAGACAAAATTGTTGTTGGTATTGCTGCTAATAAAAATGATCTTGAAGAAAAAAGTGAAGTTACTCCTGATGAATATAATTCTTTTTCTCAAAATTATAATGTAGATGTTTTTTCTGTTAGTGCTATAAATTATTCAATTATTGAAGAAATGTTTTTCAAATTAACTGAGAAATATTATAATTCGTTTTTAAAAGGAAAAGAACTTACTTTTTCATTAAATAGAAAATCTATTGTTTTAAAAAAATCTCATCATCATCATAATAAAAAAAAGTGTTGTAATATTTAATTATTAATTTTTTAATCATTTAAAAAAAAATAATATATATAAATTTATTGAAAAGTAATTTATTTCTCAAGTTTATAATTTGTTATTTAAAACTTTAAAAATAATAAATATCAATAAAAGAATTATCTTAAATTATGGGGATTGGGGATTGGGGAGTGGGGATTGGGGATTGGGG
>JAJJLU010000046.1:0-26801 GCA_023807065.1 Isotricha intestinalis
AATCCCCAATCCCCAATCCCCAATCCCCAAGATTTAAAAAAAAAGTTGTCTAATTAATATTTTTAAAAATTTAAAATAATAATTGAATATAAAAAAATATTATTTTATTATACATAAATAATAAATTTGACATAAATATTGAATAATATATAATATTTAATTAATTTTTTTTTATTTTTTCATATTTATTTTTTCTTTGATTATTTACAAAAAGAATACAATAAATTTTTACCTTATTTTAAATATTTATTTGTTAAGTTTCTGAACTTCATATTTAAAATAAACTATAAAAATAAACATTCAAAACACTTTTTTTATCATTTGGAAATTTAACTTTATATATAATAATAAAAGTAATATTGAAAAAAAAATTTACAAAAAATTCATTAAACAATTATCCACAAAATCATTATTTGCATTTTGAAAAACTTTATAATTCATTATCATTATTAAGATTATTTATATTTAATTCACAATCAATTAAACTTAAAGAAATAATATGTTTCCATTTATAAATTAATTTTTTTTTCCTAAAATTTTTAAATTATTTTCAATCGAATGAACCAAATAAATTTTAAAAATTCCTTTAGCAAATTTTAAAGCTGTTTGAACAATATAATTTCCATAAGAATTTTTAATTAAATTTCCAATAGTATTTTTTTTAATACAAATTTCTAGTATAAACCCATTTAAAAATTATTCATTTTTTTCAATACATCTTTCAATAACATTAGAAGAATATTTCATGTAAGAAAATTCTGTCAAATGATTAAAAAATTGTTTCATAAATATCATTATTATTCCAATAATCAATTACTATTTGCAAAGCATAATTTCCATATGGATTTTCTATTAAATCTAAACTTTTATTGATTAATATATTTTTTAAAGTTAAATAATTATTGTTTTCATATTCGATTATTAAAATCCTTTTTACTAAACATAATCCATTAACTGTTTAGATAAAAAAATTAAATTTTCTATTATGAAATTAAATATTTCTTTTAAATATTCTTTATCGAAATTTATTATTATTTTTTCTATAACATGTGTACCATAAATATCTAAAGCTAATTTCATTAAATTTTTATTAATTTGATTTATTATAATTTGCATTTCTATTTTAGAATATAAATGACTTACAATAAATTGAATTGGATAAGTTGAAATTTTATTTATACTAAAAATACAGATATTTTTTACTATAATAGATAAAAAAGATAATCTATCATTATTATTTAAAAAACAAAGTAATTTCAAACAAAAATAATTTGCGTAAGGATCTAATAAAAGATTATTTATTTTTCCACTTATTTCATTAAATAATAAATGAATTATTTGAGAAGGAGTTTTTTCTAAATAATTTTGAAGTATTCTACTTCCACTTTGAGTTTTTATTAAATGATATAATTTTTGTTTTATATTATTAAATATATTATAATTTATAAAACCTATTATTTATAAATATTTATATAATTCATTTAAATACATTTCTATTTGAATAGATAAATTTTTTGATTGTTTTATTTTTTTTGTTTGAGGTGTTATTTTATCGTTATTATTAATTAAATTTTTAATCAATACATTATCATAATTATTATTTCTATAAATAATAGTTCTTCTGTTTATATTATTTCTTAAATATTTATTATCCATATTAATATTATTTTGATTAATAGGTAAATAAAACATAAAATTATTTTCATTTGAATTTATCATATTTTTTTCATTTAAACTTTTCTTAACATTTTCTAATATTATCTTGGAAAAAATAATTAAAAGGATTATCATTTTTTATTAAAAATGGATTTTTCATTATCATTGTCTGATATTTTATATTTTCATTATTTCTAAAATTATCTGATTGAGTTTTACTAGAATTAAATATTTCATCTCTTTCTGTTGAATTAAATAAATCATCATCAGTAAATTCAAAATTAAAAGGATTATTTTCTATATTTTCTACTTCAATATTTAAACCAAATGAGATTTTTTTCTCTTTTTTTATTTTATTTTCTTCTTTTAATATTTCGTCTTTTTTATTTTTTTTATTTTCAAAATTATTTTCTGTCATTGTATTTATAACTTATAATTTATTTTTAGATATTAATATATTCTTATATATAAATTTTTTTAATTTTTTTATATTTTCCTAAAAAATTATATTTTTTCATAATAGTCTTTATTAAAAAATCAAGAATCTAATTTACAATATTATGATATAATTTATTAATTATCAAAATTTAACAATATTAAAAATATACATTATTTAAATTTATCAAAAAAAATTACAAAACATTAAAATTTATCAATTATTTTTATTAACATCAGTTTTTATCTTTAATTTTCCAATAATAGGATTCCACTTAATTTTTTTACTCTCATTATTCTCATCATCAATTTCTAAAATATTTTTAATATTTTTAACCTTCATTAAAGTTTCAATAGGAATAATACTTAACATTTTTTTAGTTTTAAAAATAGTTTCATTTAAATTTAATTCATATCTTTTCCATCCAAAAAGAAATAAACTTAAAGTAAAAATTCCAGAACAAATTAAAGGAATAACATATAATTTCATTAAATATTTTCTAGAATAAAGAGCACTTCTTAAAATATTAAATAAATCTTCATAAACAGGAAATAAAACAACATTATAAATAAAATTTAAAATAGAATTAAATTTATCATTAAAAATAAACATAGGATGACCAATAAAATATAATCTTTCTAATTCTTTATTTTGAGGAACATAAATACTTTCTAAATTAGTTCCTAAATAAGTTAAATTATAAACAAAATTAAATTTTTTTCTTAAACCTTCAATATTTCTATATAAAGAATATAAATATCTGATTATTTCCATATAAAAAGTAACTGCTTGATCAACTCCATGAGAAATTGTATTTGAAGTAAAATTTTCACATGAGCCATTATAATTAATTAAATCAAAAAAATATGTTGTGTAATTACATAAATTTGAATAATATAAATTATTATATTTTTTCCTTAATAAAGGAAAATTTTTTAATTCTTTAGTTAAATTAGAATAATAATTTTTATTTTCATCATAAAAATTATTTAATCTATTTGAAAAAAATTCTTCTGTTGGAATTCCATTAAAATGTGTTGTTTGATTAAATATAAAAGCTCTTAAATAACTTCCCATTTCTAAAGTATTTAATTCTATATTTAATTGAATATTTATTAATTTTGAAATTGTATTATAATTATTATAAACTTTAAATTGAAAATATGTATCAAATGTTAAAATTCCTGTCATTAAAATATATATTATTATCCATAATATTTTCACTTCTATATTTTTTGATTTTTTAGAATTTTTCTTTTTTGAAAAATATGAACTTTCATTCTTTTCATTTTGATTATTATAATTATTTTCAAAAAAAGATTCATTTGAAGAAGTCTTTTCAAAAAATGAAGAAGAATCACTTTCACTAAAATTATTATTTTTTAAATTTGAATTATCTTTAGAAATAATATAATTTAAAAATTTTTCACATTTATTTAAACAATCAAAAATTAACTTTCCTTCAATATTAAAGAAAATTTCAACATAAGATTCTTTCTTAATAATAACTTTATTAAAAATCCATTTTAAAATAAAATAAGAAACAATATTTCCAATCCAAAAGACACAAATATAAGTAATTAACATCGAAATATTATTTTTAAAATAAAGTTTATATTCTTTTCTAATAATATCATTTTGTTCTTTACAATTAGGAATATGACTTTGATAAGCATTAGTCATAAAAAAAAAAACATTAATATTAGAAGGAATAATATATCCTAATGGTAATTGTAAAATAGCCCATAAAGAAAAATCAATATAAGAACCTAAAGCACTTTTTTCAATATAATATTCATTAACATTATATTCATTATTAATAAAAAAAATTTTAGTATTTTCATTAAATATTTTATAATAAGAATCTTTATTAAATAAAGAACTATATTTTTCAATAAATAATTTATTTTCTATCATTTCTTGAAAAGTCATTGATAAAGTTATTTTCCATTGACTAAAATATTCTTCTCTACTTAATCCAAAAGCATTTTCAAATAATTTAGAATTACTAATAATTAATTCTCTTACTTTATAAACTGAAGTTACTAAATTTTTTAAATAATTATTAGAATTAATTATTATTTTTTGATATATTTCTATTTTATTATAAAAATGTATATAAATGTAAATTTCTATTATTACTTGAAATATTAAATAAATTATTATTAAATTTGAAAATAAACTTAAATAAAAAACAGAACCTTGATTATCTTTTTTTTTTAAAGAATATATTATTTGCTTTTTAAAAATATTTGTTAAATTTTCTAAATTTTTATTATCATATGAATTTAATATTTCTTTAGATAATAATTTATGTTCTTTTCTTATTGAAATTGTTTTTTTTAATTTCTTCTTATTATTATTTTTATTAGATATTAAATTTAACATTACATGATTTTTTTCTTCATCCATTCTTTCTTTTACTTTTTCACTTATTAATTCTTTTTTTTTTGTTTCAATACAAATTTGTTTATTATAATTATAAATACTTAAACGTATATTATTTAAATCAACATGATAATAATCATCAAAATCATTATTATTATATAAAATATTTTTATTTTCTAAAATATTATTTTTTATAAAATTATTATTCTCAATTTTACTATTTAAAATTGAAGAATTTTCATCTGTATAATTTTCACTTTCAGAAGAATAACTTTCTTCAGTATTAAATTGAGAAGAATTATTTTTTTCTGATTTATTTTTATTAAAAAAATCATTAGCTAATTGTTTTATTTCATTTTCATATTTTCCATAATTTAAATTTGAATTATTTTGAAAAAAAACTTTCTTCTTTATATCAATATAAAAAACTTTATCTTCATTAGGAATATAATCAATAGGAATATTAAATATATTATTATTATTTTTTAAACTATCTGAAAATGTTAATTTTTGAGGAGAAGATAATAATGTTTTTATTTCTTTATTTGAAACATTTGATTTTCTAAAAGAATAATTTTTTTTTATTTTTGATGAAGTTATTTTCTCATTTTCAATTGATGAATTTAAACTTGAAAGCTTATTTTTTATTATAAATTTAAATATATAACCAAATATTTTTTGATTTATTTCTATTTCTTCTATTGATAAATCTAAAGTTTCCATTTCTATATTATTACTCATTTTATTACTATTATTATTTAACAATGTATTCTCTTGAAAATGAGTTATGCTTTTATTTATTAAAGATATTTTTTTATTATTTTTTTCATTATTACTTTTATCATCAATATTACTTTCAATATTATTATTATTATTATTATTATTATTATTATTATTATTATTATTATTATTATTATTATTATTATTATTATTATTATCTACATTATTTACTTCATTATTAATATTATTTGTTGTTTTATTATTTAAATTTATCATTACTTTTTTTTGGGATTTTACAAAAGAAGAATTTTTAGTAATAGTTTTTTTAAATTTAATTTTCTCATTTTTTTGATTTAATTCCCTTTCTAATTTTTTATTAAAATTCTTAATTGTAATATTAGATCCATTAGTAGAAGAATTTTTAAAAGTAGCATTTTTCTTCAAAAAATTTTTATTATCAATTTTAATAATTTTTTTCTTCCATAAAATACTTAAAGGCTTTTTAAATTCTTTAATAATATCTTTCTTAATTTCAAAAGAACTTTTAATTATTTTTAAATCAGAATTTTCTATTTTTTTTTTTAAGAACATTTCATTAAATTGTTTAATATAATTTAAAATATTATTATTTCCATTAATAATATCTCCATTTAAACCAAGAAATCTAATTGAATTAACAGTAAAATATTGTATTTGAAAAAATTTATTAGTTAAAACATAACATATATCATTATCATAAATAGATTTTATAGAAGCAATAAAATTAAATTCACCTCTTTCATTAGTTAAATTATAAATTTTCATTGTAAAAGGAATTAAATATCTTGCTTTATCAATAGCAAATTGATCTATAATTTTTTCATAAACATTTTTTTTTCCTTCATTAATAATCATATGTGAAATTTCATTAGATTTATTTAATAAAATATTAGAATGAATTTTTTGAAATATTTCAGGAATTAATATATTTATATTTTTCCCTATAATTTCTTCTCTGGGAAAACCAAATAAATTACATGCTGAAAGAGATATTTTAAGTATATTTCCTATTGATTCTTGTTTAGCTGAAATTATTATTATTTTCCTTTCTTTTGATAAATTTATTTGTTCTTCATCAAAATCATCTTGAATACTTAAAAAATCATTTGATTCTGAATCATTATTATCTAAATTATCTAAATTATATTTTTCATATTTAAAATCTGTATTATTTAAAACATCTCTTTGATATAAAAAATACATTTTTAATAAATTTCTATCTAATAAATTAGCTTTCTTTAATTCATTATATATTTTTTTTATATCATCATTTAAAGAAGAAATAATATTTCCTATTTCTGCTAATTTACCTAAATCACTTACAATATTTTTATGTGAAGAAACTAATAAATTCCAAAATATTATATAATTACTTACAATTTCTATTATATTTGTTTTAAAAATATTTTTTTTTGAAGCATATTTTAAATTATCAATTGATGATGATGATTCTAATAAATCAATAGAATCTAAATTTTTTTTATTTTGATTTTTATATAATAAATTATTTGAATTTTCTGTTATTTTCTGCATTTCAAAAACATTAAAATCTTCATTAATACTATTTTTAGGATTAGAAATTAATTTATTTAATTCAATTTTAGCTTTTTGATATTTCTTTAATCTAAAAGTTAAAAATTGAATATAATTTAATCTTATTCTACAATTATCAGGAAATTCTCTTATTCCATATGAAAATAAATGTTCAATATGATCATAGAAATAACTAATTTTTTTATAATTTGATTTTATAAATTTTTTTAAAGAACAATTTTTTACTATACAAACATCTTCTGTTTTATCTATATATGAATATAATAATATATTATTATGTCTATCACTTTCATTTAAATTAATAAAATTTTCTAATAAATTAATTTTCATTAAAAATAATTCTGGAGTATTTATTTGATAAGGTTGTAATAAAGTAAAATTTATTGCTGGATGATTCAAAGAAAAATAATAAAAAAATATGATTATTGTTATTTCTCCTATTAAAAATAAAAATAATCCTCCATTAAAATTTGAATTTTTTAATAAATATAATATACATAAAAGAAACATTGTATATGTTAAACTTATATTTTTTATAAATATTAATTTCATTAATAATTGATTTTTATAAGGGAGAAAAAAAAAATATTTATATGAAACAAAAGCTGAGAAAATAAAACAAATAAAAATCCAAAAAATTTTAATTTCTGTTTTTTTTTTTTGAAAACCAAAAATTATTCCATAAAAGAATTTTAATAATAAGAAATAATTATCTGGAATATTTGAAGTTTTAGAATATAAAGAATGAGAATTAATTTTTTTTATTTCTGAAAAACTAACAGAAAATAAAAAGCAAAAAATAAACATTATAAAAATACAAATAATTGAAAAAATAATAAAAATACAATGTAAATAACTAAAACAATAAATATCAGAAAATAAATATAATTTTTTTTCTTCACATATTAAAACATCAAAAATTAAAACACAAAAAGGAATAATTATTAATTTTGAAGAATTACTTAATTCAAATTGAAGAATTTTAATAATTAAATTATTTGGTGTTTTATGATTCGAAAATAGTTTTGCAGAATAAAAAAGAATAATAAAACTAAAAAAAAAAAATAAAAAAAATATAAATGCAAAAACTATAAATAATTGAGAATTTGATTCAAAAAAATAACATAAATTTAAATATTGGATTAAAGAACTTATTTTTTCATAAAATTTTTTTCCTTTCCAAAATTTAATAAACTGAAAAATTAAAAATATTTTTTACCTTTAATTGAAATGGATAAGATAAAAGTTGTAAAAAATCTATTATTATTATTAAACAATCTAATTGAATATTATCAGGTTGAATTTGATTTATAAAAAAAATTAATGGATATATATAATTTATCATTAATTTCTTTATTTTATTATATATTCCACTATATTTTCTATTTGAAAAATCCATTTTTAAAGATTTTTTCTCTAAATTTTCCATATTAAATTTAAATTATTAACATAAAATAAATTACAAAATCTTTAAAAATTAAAAAATAACATAAATGAATATAATTAATTTATTAAACATAATCTTCAAAAGTTTTTATTTAATGATTTTATTGTATGAATAAACAAAAATAATAAAAATAAATTTTAAAATTTAAAATATGAATATAATCAAATAAATTCATAAATTTCCAAAATCTAAATATTATAAAATATTTAATTATTATTAACAACCTTTTTTTTAGAATATTTAGTCTTTTTATAAAGTATTTAATTGAACCAAATTAAAAAATTTTAAAATGAAGGGAGGATTAGAAAAAATGGATTCCAATTCAGACACAAATAAAGGAAAAGAAAAAAATGATGAAAAAAAGAAAAATGAAGATGAAAAAAGAGAAAAGCCATCAAGAGAAGAATTAGAAAAAGAATTAGAAGAATTAAAAAAAAAACTATTAGAAAAAGAAAAAAATGAAGAAGAAAAAAAAACAACAGAATTAGAAAATCAGAAAGATGAAAAAGATTTTATAAAGGGAGGATTAGAAAAAATTATTATTCAAAAATCATATAAAGAGATAGAACAAAATTTAAAATCAAAAAGCACCTTTGATGAAAAAGAGAAAAAAGAAATTGAAATAATCAATGGAAGAAATGAATATATGAAAAAAAAAGAAGAACAAGATAAAAAAATAAAAAAAATAGAAAAAGAAATAAAGGATTTAGTGTCTCAAAATAAGCAAATGATTAATAGAGAAATGATATTAAGAGATGAACTAGATAAGGCAAAAGAAGAAAAAGAAAAAAAAGAAAAAGAAATAGAAGAATTAAAAGAAAAAAAGAAAAAATCTGATGAAAAAATTAAAAATTTAGAAAAAGAAAAAAATAAAAAAGATACTCAATTAAAAGAATTAGAAAAAAAGAAAAATGAAAATATAAATGAAAAAACAGAAAAAAATGTGGATGCTCGAATTAAAGAATTAAATAGAAGAGAAATTAAAATAAGAGATGAACTAGATAAGGCAAAAGAAGAAAAAGAAAAAAAAGAAAAAGAAATAGAAAAATTAAAAGAAGAAAAGAAACAATCAGATGAAACAATTAAAAATTTAGAAAAAGAAAAAAATGAAAAAGAACAAAAAATAAAAGAATTAGAAAAAGAGAAAAAAGAAAATATAAATGAAAAAGCAAAAAAAAAAATTAAAGAATTAAATAAAAGAGAAATAACTATAAGAAATGAATTGATGAGATTAAAAGATGAAAAAGAAAAAGAAATAGAAGAATTAAAAGAAAAACAGAAAAAATTTGATGAAACAATTAAAAATT
The DNA here is from genome assembly GCA_023807065.1 of Isotricha intestinalis. Taxonomy (NCBI): domain Eukaryota; phylum Ciliophora; class Litostomatea; order Vestibuliferida; family Isotrichidae; genus Isotricha; species Isotricha intestinalis. The sequence continues at coordinate 9,548 of JAJJLU010000046.1, forward strand.
TAGAAAAAGAAAAAAATGAAAAAGAACAAAAAATAAAAGAGTTAGAAAAAGAGAAAAATGAAAGTGTAAATGAAAAAGAAAAAGAAATAGAAGAATTAAAAGAAAAACAGAAAATATCTAATGAAAAAATTAAAAATTTAGAAAAAGAAAAAAATGAAAAAGAACAAATAATAAAAAAATTAGAAAAAGAGAAAAATGAAAATTCAGAAAAAAATTTAAAATCTCAAAATAGACAAATGATTCAAAGAGAAAAGCTATTAAGAGAAAATTTAGAAAAAGCCAAAAAAGAAAAAGAAGAATGTGAAGAAAAAATAAAAGAATATGAAGAAAAAATAGAAGAATATGAAAAACAAGGATCTCAACTTTCTAAACAAGTAAAACTTTTAAATGCTCAAAATAAAGAATTAAGTAAAAGAGAAATAAAGATAAGAGGAGAATTAGAAAAAATGAAAGAACAAAAAGAAAAAATAGAAAATGAATATAATGAATTACAAAAAGAAAAAGAAAAAAAAAATATAACTCCAAATGAATATAATAATAAAATTAAAAAATTAGAAAATGAAAAAAAGGAATTAGAAAAAAAAATTATTCCCATTCAAAATATATTAAAAGAATATAAAAATGAAAATGAACAATTAAAAGAAAAAATTGAAAAATTAGAAAAATCAAAAGGAATAAAAATTGAAGATTATGAAAGCAAAGCAGAATTTAATATTTATTTAAAAGAAAGTTTGTTTGATTTAAAAAATAAAAATGTTTCTTTTTTTGAAAATAAAGAAATTGCTGGTTTAGAAAAAATTGATGATGAAATTTCTGGTTTAGAAAAAATTGATGATGAAATTTCTGGTTTAGAAAAAATTAAAGATAAATCTGGTTCAGAAAAAATCAATGATAAATCTGGTTTAGAAAAAATTAAAGATAAATCTGGTTTAGAAAAAATTAAAGATGAAGAAAGTTCAAAAATTGGAAAATTAATTGAAAAATGTCATTCTAATCGTCAAAATAATTTATATAAAGAAATGGAAAAACAATTAATTATTATAAGAGATCTTTATTTAAAAGAAAAAAACAAAAATGAAAGAAATTCAGAAATAATTTCTGATTTAGAAAGACAATTACAAGATTTAAACAAAAAAAAAGAAGATTATGATGGATTAACAGAAATAATAAAATTAATAGATGTTGAAAAAGATAATAATAAAAAAATTATAAATATTGTTTCCGAATATTATGAAAATGAATTGAATAAAAAAGATCTTAATGAAACAGAAATAAAAGATAATTATGAAGAAGCAAAAAGCGCTTTTATTTCTCAAGGACAAAGAATTGAACAAATAAAATTATATATTAATCATTTATTAAATATAATAACAAAATTATTAGGAATAGAAAAAATAAATAAATCAAATTTTATAAAATGTATATATAACATTGTGGATGAAGAATTAGATAGAGAACATCAATTAATAAATTATAATAGACAAAATGGTGAAAATTTAAGAGATATAAAAGAAAATGTAATAATATTTAAAAATAAAGAAATTAAACCAAACAATAAAACAGAAGAAAATCCAAAATTTTCAGATACAGAAAAAAGTTATTCATATTTAAAAGAATTTAAATTTGATGATTATTTCGAAGAAAGTGGATATTATTATTATATATATAGTTTTAAAAAAGAATTAAAAAATGGAAGCTATTTGTTTTACAATTGTTCATCATTAGAAGAATTAAGTTTATCAAAATTTGATTCAAGTAATATAACAACAAATTATTGGATGTTTCGTCAATGTTCATCATTGAAAAAAATTAATTTAGCAAATTTTGATACTAGTAATTCAGAAAATATGTCAGATATGTTTTACGGATGTAAATTATTAGAAGAAATAAATGTTTCAAGTTTTAATACTCAAAAAGTAATAATAATGAGAGGATTATTTAATTGTTGTTCAAAATTAAAAAAATTAGATTTATCTAATTTTGATACTAAAAATGTTAATGATATGTGTTATATGTTTAATGAATGTTTTGCTTTAGAAACAATTACTGGATTAGATAAATTTGATACTCAAAAAGTTACTAATATGGATGGTATGTTTTATAAATGTACTAATTTAAAACAAATTAATATTAAATTTAATACTATTAATGTTGAAAGTATGAATTATATGTTTTCTCAATGTGATAATATTAAGGAGTTAAATTTATCTTCTTTTAAATCTAATAAATTGAAAGAAATTAAAAGTATGTTTTCTAAATGTAAACAATTGAAAAATATTGTTTTTGGTAATGATTTTAATACTAACAATGTTACTGATATGAGATGGATTTTTTCTAATCTTTCTGGGACTCAAATTGTTACTAAAGATAAAAAATTAATTGATGAAATGAATAAAGTAACAAAAACCCCAAAACAATAAATATTTCTTATATCAATTAAATTAAATTAAAAAAGAATTTTTATTTTAATTTGATATTTAAATATATTTTATAAATCAATAATCAAAAAAATAAAAAAACTAAAAATAAATATCTCAAATAAAAAAAGAAATAAAATAAAAATTAAATATTAATTGTTTGAATATATTCATAATTATCATCTAATTCATTAGCTCTAATTTTTCTTGGTTTTTTAACAATGGTAAAATACAAAAAAAAACTTAATAAAAAAATAATTGTAATTAAAACAAAAATAACAACAACATATAAATTAACATAATTATTATTAATATAATTAATATAAAAACCAAAAACTTTATTATCAATATCTAAATACATTTTGTATTTTTTTTGGAAAATTTCTCCTAATTTCCAAATTGAATAAGAAGAATGAAAAAAAGAAAGAAAAACAAATTTATTATTATATAATTGAAACAAATCCTTATAATCTAAAATAAAAGTAAAATTAGCTTCTTTAGAATAAAATTTTAAACTTTCAAAATTTTTAATATCAATATCTTTATCACAATAATAAATCATTAGTTTATTATAATATTCTTGAGTGTCATTTAAAATTTCAGAAAAGCATTTTTTTGTTTTAAATAAATCATTAAAAAAAGTTTGATTAATATATTCTTGATAATTTTTACTTGCAATTATTCCTTTGATATTATTAGGAAAAACAACTCTTTTTTCAAAATCACTTTTATTTCCGTATGAAATATTTGAAAATTCTATCATAAAATCATATAAAGCAAAAGAAGTTTTTATTGTTTTTATTGTTTCTTTATCTAACTTTTTATTTATTTCATGAGGATAAATTCCTAAATTCACTTCTCCTATATTTTCTTTTATAAAATTATATGAAATTATTTTTTTTTCATTTATTTGATTCCAAAAATTAAACTCATCTTTTTTTTCTAAACTTTGTAATCCAATTAAACCAAAATTTAAACTTTCATTTTCTTTTTGTTCATTAACTAAATAAAAAGAAAAATTATTTTTTATCATTTTATCATTTTCACATAATTTACAAGATAAAATTATTTTTTCTTTTGATTTTTTAGCATTATATTGTTTTCCATTATAATCTAAAAACCAATTAAATTGTAAATTAAAATAACTATTAGATTTATTTTCATTATAATTTCCATTTACTAAAATATTTGGAATGAATAATTCTCTTTTATTCATTTGAATTATTGATTTTATTTCTTGTTCTGGACTTCCTAAAAATAGATTTAATATTAAATCATTATATATTAAATATTTTGAAGAAGCTTCAATTTCATTTTTTTTCTTAAATGGAAATGTTAAATATGAAAAAATTAGTTTGAAAAAAATAAAAAAAATTATTGTTGACTTCATTTTTTTATTTAAAGGATTAAAAAAATAGTTTTTTTGTTTATATCTTTTTAAATCATTAATATATAAATAAAAATAAAATAAAAATATTAAATTTAAAATATTATAAATTAATTAAAATAAAAATCAAAAATTTAATTATTTATTTTTTTTCCTTATTTTTGAGTAATTTTCATTAAATTCAATTTTATCAGTTTTTTCCTTTAAGGCATTAATTAAAATATTTTTATCTTGTGTCATTAATTTAATTTTATTAAATTTCATTAAAATATCTAAATCAATAAATCCATTTTCATCTTCACAACTTTTTAAATAAGAATCTTTTTCATAATTTAAATCACCAAAATAAAATTCAATTTGTCTTTTTAAAAAATCATTAATTAAATTATTATCTTTTTCTTCGTAATTAATAATTAAATTATCATTATTATAAATCCAAATTTCAACAAAATTTTTCATAGGAATAAATAATTCATTTTCTTCATTTTCATACATTAATAATTTTCTATTTTCTTCATTTAAAGTATTATATATTTTAATTAAAAATGAATTATTTTCTTCTGAGTAATCTTCTATTTCTCCTATTCTATAATTTCCTATACAAATTCCTTCATTTCCAAATTCTTGAATTTTAAATTTTAATATTGAACCATTTTTAAATAATAATGGGTAATTTTCTGTTAAATATTTCTTATCATCTAATTTTAAAGGAGGAATTTCTATAAAATTAGAATCTTTTAAGTTTTTCAATAGTGTTTCTTCTTTTAATTCTAATTTATTTTCATCAGCATTATTATCTTTATTTTCATTATTATTTTTATCATTATTATTATTAATATTATTATTATTATTATTATTATTATTATTATTATTATTATTATTATTAATTTCATTATTATTATTATTATTATTATGAGATTTTTTATTATTTTTATTCTTTTTTTGTTTTCTTTTTTTATTTAAATATTGTTCATTATTATTATTTTTATCCTTATCATTATAATTATTTTTAACATTTATACTTTCTTTAATTTCATAATTTTGCTTTTTTTCTTTACTATCTTCAGAACTACTATTTTTAATCAATTTATGAGTAAACTTATTAGAAATAATATTATCTTCACTAAAATAAGAATTAGAATCACTTTCATCTTTAATTAATGTAATAGTTTTTGTATTAACATTATTATTCTTTTTTTTTAATTTAACTAATATTTCATCATTATCATTAATATAATTCCAAAAATTAATTTTGTTATTATTTATAATTAAAAAACCTTCTTTATCCATTAATCTTTCAATTTTTCCGTATTTTTTAAAATATTCATTTATAATATTAATAAAATCATTATAATCTTCAATTTCATTTTTATTTATTAAAATTAATATTTTATCCATTCCATTTTTTATCATATTTTCATTTGGATTTATTACTTTAATTCTTACTTTTATATATTCCATTTTTAAAATAAAAAAAATTAAATAAAATTTATTTCTTATTTATTTTTTTGATTAATAGCATTTTATTATATTTAATATATTTTTTTGTTATTTCTTTCCATTTTTTTTTATATAAAGTATAATATAATTTTTTTCTTAAATATTTTCTTATTTTTTCTCCATTTTCATAAATATTTATTTGCTTAACTATTCTTCTAAATTTAAAAAAATAAGATCTTAAAATTTGAACGTCATCATTTCTTTTAAAATATTTATTTATAATATAATGAAATTTATTTTCTTTTATTTCTTTTTCTTTAATTAAATTATTAGAAATTAATTTTTGAATAATATTTGTTAATATTTTTTTTATTATTTCTCTTTTTTTATTTTGTAAATAAGAATAATCTTTCCAAATATTTTTTAATCTAAATTTTTTTAATTTTTCTTTACAGAAATTTTTAATAATATCCGCATTAATGTTTAATTCAATTTGTTTAATGTTTCTTCTAAAAATTTTAAAATAAGTATGTAAAATAATTTTTTTTTCTTCTCTTTTTAAAATTAAATATCTAAGAATATTTTTTTTTCTTTCATTTAATTTATTCTTATTATAATATTTAATTTTAGAAAAGAAACTTTTTATAATTTCTGCTTTTTCCATAATTTTAATAGATTTAACTTTTCTTCTATATTTATATAAAAAATTAAGTAAAATTCCTTTTTCTTTTTTATAAATCAATTTTTGTAAAATATTATATAAATTACATTTTGAAGATAAATTAATTTTTAAATAATTAATTTCTTTTTCTTTAATTTTTTCTTTTGAATAAATAGTAAAAAATTCATTTGAAAAAAAAAGATTATTATTAATTACAAAATCACATTGTGTAGAATTATCATTTTTTTTTTTTTCTTTAAAGCATTTATTATTATTTAAAAACCAATAAAATTTTCTTAAATAAAAAGAATTATTAATTAAAGAAAAATTCTCCTTAGAAACTGAATTTTCTATTTTTTCATATTGAGTAAAAGAATCAACAGTTGAATTTTCACTATAAGAATTATTAGGAGAAAAAAATTTTTTATTTAATAAATAATGATATTTTTTTTCATTTTTTTCCATTATTAAATCTATTATTTTTTCTCCTTCTGAATCATAATTTTTTTCTATTTCTAATTCTGATATATTATCAAATGAAATTTCATTTTCTTTTTTTATTTCAAAATCTTCTTTTGTTATTAAAAATATTTTCTCCCTTTTTTTTTCTATTATTTCAAATTTTTCATTTTTTATTATTTTTAATTTCTCATTATCAATTTTTTTTTTTTTTAAATTTTCTAATTTTTTTTCTTCATTTACTTCTTTTTTTAAAAAAAAATTTTCTTCCATTAAGAAATTTTTTTTTAGAATTTTAAAATAAAATATAAAAAATAAAATTAAATTTATATTTAAAAAATTAAAAAAAAATGGAAAATGAGGAAAAAATAGAAAAAAAATTAGAAGAAAAAAAAATAAATCTTCCAAAAAAACATTTAAAAAAAGAAGAAGAAGAAGAAGAAGAAGAGGAAGAAGAAGAAGAACCAATAGAAAATTTTAATGAATATAGATTTAAAAATATAAATAAATTTCCTATTGAACCAATTGGTCCTCCTAATGATCCAAATATTATTTTTCCTGTTTTAGAAAAACATGAATGTGAAGATAAAAAAAAACCTGATTTATCAAAGTTAAAAAAGAAAAAATAAAAAATTCCATTTTTTTTTATTTACATTCTAGTTTTTTAATAATTAAAAATATTTAATCAATCTATTTTATATTTAATTTATATAATCATTTTAATTTCAATTTATTTTTTTTTTGTTTAATTTCCTTATTTTTTTATTAAGTCAATTTTTTCAAGAAAATAACTTTTAATTTTATTTCATTTTATACATTTTAACTTTAAAAATAAAAAGAAAGTTTTAATCATTAGTATTAAATTAAGAAAAAAAAATATGAAATTAATTGAAATAAAATAGTATATCAAATAGAAGAGAAAAATTAATTTAAGCATAATTTAAAAACATATTATTTTATATATATTATTATTTATATTTATTAAATTAAAAAAAATAAAGAAAATAAAATCATTATTTTTAAATTAGATATAATAAAATAAAAAAATTAATATATTATTTAAGAATTAAATTAAACAATGGAAAATCCAGAAGAAGAAGATATTTTTGATAAAATATTTGAGAAAAATTCTCTTTTAGTAAAAGTAAATAATCCAGAATTAATAGAAAAAATATTTGAAAATCCAAAATTAATTCCTGAAAAAGTGTTAATATCAAGGATAAAAAAATTAACAAATAAATTAATAGAAAATCGTAAATTTATAGAATTTTTTTCAAAAATAAATGGAAAATCAATTTATTTAATATTATTTGAAATACTATTTTCAGAAATAAAAAATGAAGAATTAATAAACTTAATTTATAAATTAATTCATGAATTAAGTTTTCATATAGAATTAAATAAAGAAATATTTGAATATTTAATAGAAAAATTATCAAGAATAATAAGAAAAGTAGAAAAACCAAATCCTAAAATATTAAATACTGCTTTAAAAATATTAAATGAACTTTTCTTTACATGTGAAGAATATTGTCCAAATCCAAAAAATTATTTTTATTATACAGGAAATGGAAATTTTACAGTAGATTTAAAAAATTCAAAATATAATAAATTAATGATGGGATATGGAATAACATTAATAATAAATTTTAAAGTAGGACTTAAAGAATCAGAATTTAAAGAAAATTATATTTCAAACATATTAACAATTAATTTTGATAATAATCAAAAAATTTCTATTGATTTAAAATATCCTTATTTTTTAACTGTTGAAGGAATAAATCAAAATCCTTATAGAATAATTGATTGTGAAGAATGGAATAATATGATTATTAATTTAGGTTTTGATAATAAAAAAAAAAATTGTATTTCTATTTTTGTTAATGGAGAAAACTCTATTAATATTAATCCTTTTAATAAAAATATTTTTTCAAGTAATTCTGAAATTACAAATTTAAGCTTTTATGATAAATTTATTGGAGAAACTACTTCTATTATTTTATTATCTCAAAGTGAAAATGGTATTTCAGGAATTTTTGATAATAATTTTTTATCTTATTTTAAAAATAATTATGAAGGAATTTGGAAAAGAAGAAAATGTGAAAATTTCTTTAAAATTATTAAAGAAATTTCTTCTATTAAAGGAAAAAAAAATAATGATCCTAAAAAACAAAATAGATCTTTAACTGATGAATTAAAATTTATTTTTACTCCTTTTAATTGTTTAGAAACTAAAAGACCAATAAATTTAAATTCAAAAAATGAAGTTGAAGATGTTCTTTCTAATTATATTGGTTATTATAATGGAATAGTTATTAATCATAAATATCATTGTTATCAAAAAAAAATAAATTTAATTTTTGGAATTGAAAATTTATTTCCAATTGCAGAAATTTTTTTAACAATGAAAGAAACATTAACTGAAGAAAATTTAATATTATATTTTTCTTTATTTAAGAAGATATTAAAAGGAAGAAAAAAAAATTTAATTTCAGCAAATCAAAATAAATGTTTTCAAATATTAAGTTTATTCTTTGAGAAATATCCAAATAATTTTTTTACTAAAAAAATAATAGAAGAAATAAGTGAAATAGGTAAATTACTTTTAATAGAAAATAATGATGAATTAACTTCAAGTTTTTTTGAAAATATATATTTAAATGAAAAAATAATAAGTAAATTTTCTCAACCTTCTCAAATAATATTATGGGATAATATAATATTATGTTTATTTTCAGACTCAAGTGAAATAGGAAAAATATTTAATATAAAAAAGATGTGTATTATCTTAAGATATTATGATGAAAGAAGATATGATAAATTTTGTTGTAAAATCCATTATTCTCAATTTAAAGAAGATTATTCTAGAGAAAAATATATTTTAAATCCTTCAATGCCTCAAAGATTATTAAAAATGAATAAAATTTTTGATTTTATTTTTTCTAATCAAGAAATTGAAAGTATCATTGATTTATTTAAATTATTAACTATGGATATTTCTCCTTGTTTAACTAAATTTATTTTAAAAATTTTCATTAAAGCTTTTGAAAAAGATATTTTCTTAGAATATCAAAAAAAAGTTTCTGAAATAAAAAATCAATCTTCAAATTCTGATTTAAATTATTTAGATAATTTAAAAAAAAATATTGATAATGAAAGAGAAAGATTAAGTTTAATTATTAAAGGTTTAGAAAGTTGTAATTATTATCAAATTTTAATTGGAGTTTTTAAGAAAGGTTTATTTGATATAAGATTAGATATAATAAAATTATTCTTTTTTATTTATACTAATTATTTCACTATTACAGGAAATAAACCAAATATTTCTTTTATTGAAATGTTAAGAAATAATTTATTACCAGGAGAAATTTTTTATTCAACAAATAAATTTTTAGATAAAAATGAAAAAGAAATTAATGAATTAGCTTTACATTGTATTAAAAAATTAAAAGGAGAAAAAGAAATTTCTCTTTGTAATAATTTTAATGATAAAATTTTAGTTTTAAATGAAGTTGAATATGAAAGTTATAAAGTTTCATTATATAATTCTTTATTTTTTTGGAGTATAAAAGATTATGAAAATGTTTTTAAAGAAGAATCAATTGAAAATATAAAATTAGAAAATAAAACTATTTTAAATATTGATATTTTCCAATTAGTCTTTTATTTTTGTGATGAATTAAATAATATTAATTTTACTTCTTCTTTTATTAAAACTTTAACTGTTTTAACTTTAAATGATAATAATAATAAAATTATGTTAAATAGTGATTTTATTTGTTGTTGGATTTTAGATAAAATGTTTGATAATTATTTAATTAATGAAGAAATGAATAAAAATATTTTCAGAGAATCAAAAAATTTTTTTATTAAAATTTTTATCAATTCTCTTATTAAATGTTCTAAAGATGAAAATCCAGGAATTAAATTAGAAAATTTATTAATTTGGGGTTTAAAAAGAAGAAATAATCAAAATGAAAAAAAAGTTTTTCAATTAATTAGAGAAATTTTAAATGATATTCATGAACAAATTTTTTCTTTAGAAGAAAGTGAAATTTTTAAAAATAAAAAAAAATTAGTTGAAATGAACATCGATAATAATTCTTTTCTAAGAAATTATTTATTTTTTGTTTCTATAGTATTCCAGTTTTCATTTATATATAAAAGTGAAAAAGATATTCAAAGAAGTAAAGATGTTTTTTTAAATGAATTAGATAATAAAATTTATCTTCCAACTCTTTTTTGTGTTTCAATGAATTTAAATGAAAAACCTCAAACAAAAAATGTTGAAAATTTATGGAAAGATTTTAATTTATTTTATTCTTCATATCAAATATTTAATTATATATTTTCAAAGGAAAATATATATAAAGCCAATCCAATGGTATTAAAAAATAAAAATCAAAACCAAGATTTTTATAGTAAATATGAATCAATATTAAATTATGTGATATTAAATAAAGAAAGGAAAAATGCATATATATCAGATTTAAAATTTTTATGTTATAAGATAAAAAATGATGAAAATCATATGAGAATGATTCCATTATTAAGTATAATTCCAATTCAATTAACTTCAATAATAACATTATTAACTGATGGACCAGAAAATGAATATATAAAATATTTAAGAGAATATAAAAGATTTATAAAATATATAATAATTGCTTCATCAAATGCATATATTAAAACACAGGAAACTTCATATAATTATATTATGGATAAATGTCTTCAAACTATTAGTTATGGATTATGTTTTTTTGAACAAATAAGTAAAATTACAAAAGTTAAAAAAGAAGAAACTAATAAATGTGTTAATCATTTAATGACTTTATGTTTATTAATATGTAAACATCAATATCAATATATGGAAAAAGGACAAATTTTAAAAACAATTTTAAATAAAATAACTAGAAATAATTTATCTTTATCTTCTGTTTTTAAATTATTTTCTAATTATATTATTGATAATAATGGCAAAACTATTTTAGATTATGATAAAATTAAACAATTAGCTGTTTCTCATTTTAGTACTATTAATTCTATTTTAGAAAAACCAGAAATGCAAAATTATTTAATTTGCAATGATAAAATTAGAATATCTTTAAGAAATAATTATTTCTTTTTAAATTTTTTATATAATACTAGTGTTTCAAGATATGAAATGAAAGATAAAATTTATAAAATATGTATTTTTGATATTGAAAAAGATATTTGCAATATTATTCCTGATTATGTTGCTGAACTTGAAAAATATTCTAATTCTTCTTATGAAAGTCAAAAAGAAAAAAAATCAAAGTATCAAAAATTAAAAAAAAAAATGTTTTCTTGGAATGGATTATGGAGTGATAAAGATTTATTTTATAAAAATGTAAACAGATTAAAATTAAAAATGGTAAATCATTATACTAAAAATTTAATGAAACCTTTATTAATGCCTATTTTAGATTTAGATTATTATATTCCTAATTTTACTCATTATAATGTTAATGAAATGTTTATGGATGATTCAATGAAGAATAAAAAGGATAAAATAAATTTAGATATTGATGAAATATTAAATAATGAACAAAATTCAAATTTAGATAATGAAAAAGAAATTTCTCCTTGTGATAATTATTTCAGATATATTTATAGAAATTCAAATAATGAATTAGCTAAAAATTATCTTTTAATTCAAAAGAGTTTAGATTCAGGAAAAGATAATGATGATTATAGAAATTCAAGAAAAAATAAAAGTCAAAATAAAGATGAAAATAAAAATTATTATTTATGTTGTATAGTGAAAACTTCTCATCATATTAAAGGAGTAATTTCTATTGAAAATAAAGATAATAATAATTTTATTTCTTTTAAAGTTTTTTCTAATCAAAAATTCGAAAATAATAAAAGTGATTTTGCGTTTTCTGTTAAAGGAAATTCAGACTATGATCCTGATAGAAAAAGTTGTTATGGAAGTTATTTTACTTTTCATAAAAAAAATAAAGATTTATCTCATATTAATATTAATATATCTAATTTAAAATTTATTTTTAGAAGAAGATATTATTATAAAAATTCAGGTTTAGAAATCTTTACAAATAATCATAAAAGTTATTATTTAAATTTCAAAGTAGAAAAAGAAAGAGAAAATTTTATTTCTGAATTATTAACTTTAATACCAGATAATTCAAAATTAATAAATGATATGAAAGAAAAAGATCAATTTGATAATATAATAGGATATTTAAATAATGAGAAAATAAGACAAGAAAACAGGAGAAAAAAATTCAAATTAAGTCAAAAAGTAAAAGAATGGACCAATTGGGAAGTATCAAATTTTGAATTATTAATGTTATTAAATTTATTTAGTAATAGAAGTTTAAATGATATTTCTCAATATCCAGTTTTTCCTTGGATATTATCAAATTATAAAGACCCTTTAAAAAATGAATATTTTGAAGGAAATTTAATTTATTCTTACAGAGATTTATCTTTACCTTTAGGAATGTTAGAAATATCAGAAGAGTCAATTTCTAGAAAAGAAAATTTCATTGAAATTTATAATTCAATGAAAACTGATCAAGAAGAAAATATAAATGAAAGCATGATGAAACCTTATGTTTATGGAACTCATTATTCCTGTCCAATATATGTTTGTAATTTCTTAATGAGATTGTTTCCTTTTTCAAATATTATGATTGAATTAAATGGATATAGATTTGATCAACCTGACCGATTGTTTTTATCTGTTCAAAAATCTTTTAATAATTCTACTTCTCAAAAAACTGATTTAAGAGAATTAGTTCCTGAATTTTTTTATTTACCTGAAATTTTCAGAAATATTAATAATTTTAATTTAGGACAATTAGAAAATGGAGAAATTGTAAATGATATTTTTACTCCTTGTGATAATGATCCTTATGAATTTGTTATTTTAATGAGAAGTTTATTAGAAAATGAAGATGTTTCTCTGAATTTAAAAAATTGGATTGATTTAATTTTTGGTTATAAAAATAGAGGAAAAGATGCTGATTTAGCTTTTAACGTTTTTTCTGAAGCAAGTTATGAAGATAAAATAAATTTAAATAATTATGAAGATAGAAGTGTTATTTTAAGATTAGTTGAATTTGGTTTAACACCAGAACAAATTTATATTAAGGAATTTCCTCAAAGAAATAAAAAATTTTTTGTTTTAAAAGGCTCTGAAATTACTGATGAATATTCTGATATTAAAATTTTTAAATGTAAAAATAAACAAGATTTAAATTTATTTAGTTCTTTCATTATTAAAGCTAAAGTTTTTGATCAATGTAATTTATATCTTTTAACAAATGATACTCAATATTTACAAAAGAAAATAAATTATTCAATTATGGATAGAAATTTTTCTTCAGATACTAAAATAAATAAAAATTTAGAGAATAAAATAATAAATCAAATGAGGAAATTTTTTTCAAAAGAAAGCGATAAAAATAATAATATTTGTATATTTAATAAAGGAAAATCAATAATAATAGGAGGATTTTTTGATGGAAAAATTTTAACTATAACATATGATACTAAATTTCAATATAATACTTTATTCCCTTTTAATGATGAAATTCCAATAACTTCAATTGAAATAACTCAAAATGAAGATTTTGCAATTTGTGGAAATTTAATTGGTAATATTGCAGTTTATTCAATATCATTTGAAAAAGAATTTAAATTAATAAATTTATTCTCTAATAATAATTCTGAAATTGTACAAATTAATTCTAATGATAATTTAAATTTATTTGTTGTTGGAACTTTAAATGGTTTTATAAATATTTATACTTTACCAGATTGTAAATTAATAAGAAGTTTAAAATTAGATATTGATAATTGTACAAATGTATTTTTAAGTTCAAATCCAATTCCTTGTGTAATTGTTGTTAATTCTTTAGAAAATGAAACTGAATTATATTCTTATTCTATTAATGGTCATTTTTTAAAAAAACAAAATACTAATTCTAATATTAAATGTCCTTTAATCATGAAAGATTTATCACAAAGTGAATTTTTTGTTTATATTAATGAAAATGAAATTAATATTAGAACTATTCCTTCTTTTTTTATGCAAGTTCAAATTGATTTAAATGCTTATTTTACTAATGATAATGATTCAATTAAATTTATTTGTGTTTCTGAAGATATGAAACAATTGTTTGCTCTTAATTCTAATGGAAATAATATTTTAGTTATTAAAGGAAAAACAGAAGATTATGTACCAAGATCTAATACTGTTGTTAATCCTAGAACACATACTTTAAGTAGAACTTCTATTGCTTAAATTATTATTTATTTATTTTTTTTTGAAATTTTTTTCTGTTTTTTTATCAAAGTTTTTTTGAATATAATATTTAATTTCATTTTATTATTTTCAGTTTTAATTTAAAAAAACTTTATTTTTATTTATTTTCATTTTTTTTATTTACTTTTATTTTATTTTTTTATTTTTTTAATAATAATGGAAGAAGATATTGCAAAAAAACAAGAAGAAGAAGGAAAAAAAGTTTTTAAAAATAATATGGAATATTTCAATTATATTATTCCTTTATTTGAAGAATTGTTAAATCAAAATTTTGAAAATAATTTAAAAACATTTGTTGAAAAAAATGAAGATCAAACAGATTTTGGAACAATGATAAGAAACTTTATAGAAAATAATTTAATACTTAAATTAAAGAATGATACTGAAAATGAAAAATTAAAATTACTTAAAAATACTTTTTCTTATAATTTTTTTACTACTATTGTTAAAAATCCAGAAAATCAAGAATTTATTCATCATTCTTCTCCTTCTCTTTATGGAAATAATAAAACAGATGGAATTTATAATAAAGAATTTTTTTTTAAAACAAAAAAAAATAATGAAATTTATATAGTAATAACTATTTTTGCGTTTAATAATCATTTTTAAAAAAGTTTAAAAAAAATTTTGACAATTTAAAATTATTTTATTGTCTGTTTAAATAAATTATAAATTCACTTTTTTCTCATGAATTATTTTAAATAAATATTATTATTAATTATAATAATAAAAAAATCATAAATAAACAATTTCATCTAGACTTTAAACTAAAAAATAAATAAAAAAATCATCATAAAATTTTTTTTAATAAGGTCTAAAATCCCATCCATTTAAATCATCATCACTTGAATCATAATCTTCTCCATTTTTTTTACTTGCTTTCTCAATTTTCATAATAGCTAAACTTTCAGTAATTTGTTGAATACCTTCACTTTGAAAATTACTCACTTCACTGCTTTCAAATTTTTCAGGTAATTTCCAAACTCGAATGCATTTATCTTTTCCTCCAGTCCAAAGTAAATTTTCCTTTTGTTCAAAGAACAAAGTCGTAATAGCACTTTTTGGATGTGCTTCCCACATATAAATTGGTTTCCCTGTTTTAAGTGACCATATAGTAACTCTTCCTACTTCATCTCCAGTCATAAGAACATGTCCATTTTTATTATATTTACAAACTCGAATTTTCATATTTGTAATTTGGAAAGATGAAATTTGAGATATGAATTTTTCCTTCCCTGGATCTCCTAAATTCATAATACATATCATTCCATTCACACTCCCTGTGAATATATATTTGTTTATGTAATCAACATGGAAAGCTCTAATTGAATTATTCGATGTCGTATAGAGATTGAGAACCTGCATTGGTGGGTATGATGTTGTGATGAAGCAAGAAAGCACACCATATTCATCTGTGAGGAACACACGGTTGTTCTTCTGGTCATATTCTAGGTTTGTGTACCCAGCATCAGAAGAGCAGACAAGGGAGTAAGCATTTTGACTAGAACTTAAATCACATACATAAAAAGTACGATCAGTGGAACAAGAATAAAGACATTTTGTTTTGGAATCATAAGCAACTCCCATAACACGATTTCTATGATAACGTAATTCAGCAACACTATCAAAATCAGTATACTTACTTCCTTCTTTATGTTTATATAAGTAAATAGCACCATCATCATTTCCTACACAATACATTTCATCAATATCATCCCATGAAATAACTCCAGTTTGAATAGGATAAGATCTAACCCATATTTTATGAATGATATAATCTTCTTTTTTTTTTGGATCTGGTTTACATTGATAAACAAAAGCAGCACCTAAAGGAACTTTAGTATCATTAGATTTATCCCAAGGCATACTAATATTAGAAATCATTGAATCAGCTCTTGACATAATATTCATATCACTACAACATAAAAGGAAAATTTCTCGATGTGGAAGAAGAATAAATCCACGAACTCCTAAAGGACATCTTGTATATTCATATTTTTTAATAACTTCATTTCCTATTAATTCAGGAGCATTTTTTTCAATTTCTAGAAAATCTTTTGTTAATTGATTCATTAAAATTTCTTTTCTAAAAACACATTCTTGAATGAATTTCTCTAATTCGATTCTTCTCTTGGTTAATGCATCTATAGATGATACACGAAAGAAAGTAGTCGATGGAATCGAAGGAACGTTTGGAATTAAAGCCTTTAAGGAAGTATGAAGATTTTTAAAGTCAGAATATCGCTTTTCTAATGTCCATGATGTTTTTGTTATGTTTGATGTTAGTTGAAGTTGGTAAAATGTAACTGTCTTTCCATCAACGTATTTCTCGTTGAATGAGGAAATCGATATTGATAGTATTGAAGTTAAATTCTGCTCTGAGGGAGTTGACATTTTTTTTAGATTTTTTTTTTTTTTATTTTTTTTTGTTAATTATTATTTAATTTTATTTAAATACTTTTTTATTTTTTTTTTAATATTTTTATATTGGGAGTTTGAAAATCAATGATTTAAATTTGTTGGGGATTGGGGATTGGGGATTGGGGATTGGGGATTGGGGATTGGGGATTGGG